>WEKX01024867.1:0-10014 GCA_013390025.1 Pitta sordida
AACTACGACTTTGTTTAGGGATGTTGTAGTATATGAAAAAAAAAGTAACTTTACCACAGGGACAGTTAATCATATTTCCTTATCATGTCAGACCAGCAGACACCTCCCACAATTGGTAAACTCAGCAAAAACATGTTTGCAATAAGCTCAGGTCTGAGCTAGTCCTTGCTGTAGCCTGGGCTGGGTGGGAGGCAAGGAAACAGGGCAGAGGTTGATCACTTGTGTTGCTCCTCTTGGCCAGGTACACAGGACATGCCACCCATGAGTGCCAATGCAGCTCCTCTCTGAACTGCCTTTTGTGTACAGCTGTGCACAGTTACTGTCTGGGTATGGTACAGAGAAGATGCTGCTGGCATTGGGAAAGATATATGAGACCGTGAACCAAAGGGCACGGTCACCTCTTTTGATGCATTACACAAGCAAATTTTATACTTGTTTTGCTTTATAAGTATTGTTAAATCTTCCTATTGTGAGTCAGGAGCAGAGAAATCCAACCACAAGAGGAAAATCTCAATCTTCTAAGCAGAGCAGTTGCTTGCCTGGAGGGTGGAATGGCAGGAAGATGAGGACATGAATGCACACCTTCATGTGACTCTCTGACTGCTTCTGCTCTTCTTTGTCTACGTAAAACCACAATGCTTCCCCTGTGCCTTTGCTTGTGCTAGGCTGAATTTCCTTTCCCCAGAGAAATTATACTTCTTTCTGAGGAAAGGAAGCAAAACTCTGGATGGATGGATGGATGGATGGATGGATGGATGGATGGATGGATGGATGGATGGATGGACAAATTAGTGAAGTTTTCACTATGCCTGTCCTTGCAGAACATAGGCTCCCTTCCTGTCAAAGGGTGGTGGCATAAAGCCATAAAGATTCACACTTCACCATCCTTTATTCCTAGCTGTCAGAGCAAAGAGAGGCAGGTGAACCACGCTGTCATCCTGCTGGCAACAGAGCCTAAGCCAGGAGGAATTGAGGGGCACCTGTATTGTGCAATTGACATAAAGCAGAGTGGCATTAATTCAATTTCTATAGGGCTACACAATTTCAAGCGGAGTGTCTTTAACATGATCTGTATGGCCATGGGGGGTGAGGAAGAAGACTGCTTAGATGCACTTGGCTCCATGTGACACAACATCTACCATTTCATCTTCCTCCAGCTCACCTTATCATGGAATGACAGAGTATGGGCACACAGTTCATAGGCAATTTCTTTTCGAAGAGACCTTCTTCAAAGAAGAGAAATGGTTCAAAGAGTGGGCATTTTGCAGAAGGAACAGTGAGGTACTGAGCATTTGCACCTCCCTCTCTGTGAGCTTATCCTGCTTAGATGCTTGTGACATAAAGCAATTGTGAACAGCCAAATGCCTGAGCTTCCATGTTCAAATGTGCTAGAGTTAATCCATTATTATCTTCCAGCCTCATAAATGCCAGTGAGTCCTGGCTCCATTTGAGGCACATTTTACTTTTTATTTTGGAAAATTGCTGTGCTACTGGTAAAAGGAAGCTGTCAGTCAGCTTCAGGAAGGCAGAAGCTTCGACTAAGAGCCTGCATATAGAACAATGGAGAAACTGCAGGCTAACAAAACAGTGGTGTAGAAACATCTGGAAGGAAAGACCAAATGACATAAAGGGTTGTAATACCTTCTGCAGCTAAAATCCTCAGAAAGAATCAAAACTAAAAGCGATTCTACCTGAAACAAGCTGTAGTGTTTTACAAGTGCATCATTTCTTCAGGGTAAAGTAGTTGGCTTTTGGTCAGAAAAGGGGGTATAAAAGAGAGACACAGAATGATCACAGGATTCAGAACAATGAAATTATGCTGCTTGTGACCTTAATTCTCCTCTGACTGTTCTATGAAGAATACATACATTGCAGAATTTGTGGCGTTGACTGATGCATTGCTTTACAAAGTGTACATTAGATGTACTTTAATGCATGCTTTCCAGTGCATCAGATTTTTAAGGTCTAAATAATTTGCTGGAGCCTTGTTTACATGCTCTTGACAATCGCTGATTGAGAACTTTCTAAAACACAGAGAACTGAAAACCGAAGACAGGATAATAGGATTCTTTATGTTCATTATGAAGAAGAAATATTTATGCATGTAATTTACTCCCCCCTCTTTTATACAGTCGTGTCTCCTATACCACGGTACCACGGTCTTATTCGAGTCCCACGTAGTCTGCCTTCCATGTTGATTGACAGCTCATTAATAAGTAAATTTGCCCCACACCCTCGCATGGCACCCCTGGCCCCCTGGCACTGTTTTGGCACTGCTTTGCTGTGTATTGGTGTTCGTGTTGGTGCTTCCCGGTGCCTGCAGCCACCCCACACCAGGAAAAAACCCTTTTCTGCTTGGCCAGGGACGCTGGTGTAGGGAGCTGCCTGCGCCACTGTCCCAGCAGCCCCAAGTGGCCCCAGGGGCAGTGTGGGGAGCTGGGGCGGCCCTGAGTGGAGGGGCAGAGCAGGGCCAGTGTGGCTTGCCACGGACAGAGCAGTGCACCCATGGTCCATGTGGCATGGCGTAGGGGTTGATTTGATATTCATGACTGCCTGATTGAATATGCATGTGTGTCAGGTCGCACATGCGCAGTTGTGAATAGGGGCCTCCTTCATTGCTGAAAAATCACGCCACTAAGATGTGAAGCCGCAGTGTGGGGGGCGTGAAGTGGAAGTGGGCTGACTGTAAATGCTCTTATCTCCTCCACTAGCAAAAGGACTTATGTGATTTCCCACAGCTTGTCAGGACACAATACTGGGCAGTTTATCTGGTTTCCACACGTCAGTGCCAAGGGTCAGTGGGAGGTAGATGAGTGCAGTTTTTGGATTTATGGATTTATTGAGTGCTTAACAAACTAATAATCCCTGCGTGTGCCTAGCTGTGCAGGTACCAGTGTGTAGGCCTTTCTCTAGTTTCTCTGTTTATTTGGTAAACGTTTGTAGCCAAGAACAGCACGCATTTATTTACATGGCACCGAGCAGTATTATGAGCAAAGGGGTTTTTGGTGCTGCTTGTCTTCTCCATGTCCCATATTGCTGTTACTATTGTTAAGTATTGTAAGATATTCATGAACAGTACCATGGGACACATTGAAAAAAGAGTACGATTTTTAAACCTGGAATGCTGTGAGGTTTTTTTTTTCTTCAATCTGTAGCTGGGAGAGTTTTCTCATGTGTGTGGTTGAGAAAAAAGGGTTGGAAGGGAAGGTTGAATGATTATTTTGGACTAACAGATATTAATCTATTGTTCTTGAACGCTAGTTTGTATACTTCCATTGTTACAAATTCTTCTAATGAAAGACATTCCCGTCCTCCTTGCTAAAAAAGTTATGTCTGCTTAAATTAGCAATATGGCAAGGCATTAAGATGGTATTTAGATAAAATACACCATACATTGTAACGTTTTAACAGAGCGTTATTTGCAGGATAACCAATCAATGTCCCATTACTATGTGTTTTCTGCTCCTGCTCCCCATCCACCTCCCACGCAGCAAGCAGGGAAGGCAAGCAGTGAGCCACAAATCACCTAATGAGCAAGCATTCCTGCAGTGGTGGTATCCTCGAGATAAATTCACCATCTTTCTGGGGATTTGCTGTGAGTAGAGTGTGACATAGGTTGGAGATGATGCTGAACAGGAATTAGGATGGACCAGTCTGGAGAGTGGCCTGGTAGGAGGAGGGGCTGCAGATAAGGAGCAAAGGGTGGTACAGAGATATGTTGCCTGCCAACTCTCTCACTGCTATCTGGATAACCTGGTCAGGGTCAGTGATCTCCTGCATGACTGTCTGCCCCCTAATCCATCTGGAGACTTGAATTCTCCTTCCTCGCCTTGGTGATATTCCAGCCTCATTCCTGGCACCATTTCTATTGGCTGCCTGGCAGCCATCTGCATGGCAATGAGCATACATGGTTTCCCCTCTGCCTCCACAGTCTGAGCTCTGCTGGGTCAGCATGTGGAACAGGGTATACTCACATTGCTGCAGAAGCAGAGATTTAGAGCGGCTGTTTGGAGATGCAGAAGATCAGTCCGTCTCTGTCCTGCTGGGGAAAATGCTCCTTACATCATTCACAAATGACTTAGCAGCACCTATCCCTACTCCTGCAGCACAGATCCCCTTTCTACCATTGCACTTCCCTACCTCCTTTATACTTGCTCAGAGTATTTTTTTTTTTTGGCCTCTTGTCACTCAGTTTTTCTTCCCACTCTTCCTCCCTACATGGGGTGGCATCCCAGCTGGGCTGGTGTAGACCAGTATTCCCAACACTTGCTCAGACTTTGAGCATTACTCTGGCTGAAAGGTAGTCATAAGCCCATCACTTTACATGGGCAGTATGTACAGTTATACCCCTGCATTTGCAAGGAACGGGTCATGCCAGGGGTCTCGCAGAACATCAAACTCGCAAAGACGTGCAGGTCATTAATATGCATGCAGGCCATGCCCATTGCTCCACCCCCCAGCACTCCAGAGCACTGCAGACACTTTTCAGCTCCTCCTCATGGGCTCTCTCAGCACAGTGGAGAAAAGGGAACCATTTCGGAGCGGCTGCTGCAACCGCACATGCTCGCAGCCCAAACCCTACACTGCTGCTCCCGCTCAGCCCCACCCCAGTCCCAGTAGAGGCAGCGCTGCCTGGGCTTTGACTGGGCTTTGAGTAACAAGGAATGGCATGTCTTGTGGTGGTGCTGTGCTGGGTCTCAGCAGCTGCCTGGGGCATACTGTGGTGTGACCCTTCCACTGTAGGGACTGGGCACGGAGATACACAGGACTGGGTCAGGGACTAGGGCACCCTGGCATGGTGCCGCAGGGCTATAAATGCCACAGCGAGCTGGAGAATAGGCGCAGCCTCCTTGCGCACCTTCCCCGGGGGGCCGGCCCCCTCCTGCCCCACAGGGAGAGCTGGCACCGCCCCTTGGCAAAGCAGAGGCACTGCGCATGTGTCGGCCAAGAAACCTCATAGATCCCTGAAACTGAATTGCGAGAAATTTTCCTCACAAATCTGCGGGGTCGTAATGGAGAGGTTGCAATGCAGTGGGGATTTACTCTGTATTTACTGTATTTTACTGTATTTTTACTGTATTTGCTCTGGGTTCACCAAAGAAGCGTAGACAAGCACAAAAGTACAACCTGTGGGACCCGGCTGCCCAAAGTGTCTGTCTTCTTTCTGCACCTCATCTTTTTCAACAACAGCAAGTAGCACCTCCACTGTGGGGCCAGCATGGCCATGTCAGCTTGGACATTTTGCAGATGTGCACTGGAAACTGTGGCCACTGCTCACATAATATTTGGCAGGTTAACTTCAAAGAGAAATTTGTTGCAACATGTACAATCAAAGAATGACCGCTTCCTTCTTTGGAAACATGAAAGGAATGCCACTACACTTGTAGTCAATTAAGCCATAAGACGTAAAAGCTTGTATGCACTGGCAAACAAAGAAATGAAATTTAACATTTAACTTCAAAACAAACAACAAAGAGACATTCATATTTCCATAGCAACCTTACAACGTAGAAAATCTCCACGTTGGGGGTTTTAGTGATATTTAAAATTCAGTTATGGCAAAACTTACCTGTCCAGCTAAGATTTGCTGAAGCAAAGTCATCTCCTGTCAGCATCTAATCCTTTCAGTGTAGACTTTTGAAAATCAGGTGTTCTTAAATTTTTATTTCATTTTAAGCTGCTCTGTTTGCTAGTATTGCAATATTTTTAAATATAAATACCCATAAGAGGATCAATACAGAGTATGAAAAAGAATATACACATACATCTTTCAGGGCTAAGCATAAGAGTAATCAGATGCTGCTGCTATTCTGCTGAAAATTTTATTTTTAAAAATCACTGTAGCAATAAACTGAAATATCCATGTCTAAAACTGATTGAAGAAATTCTTTTATTTGAAACTAAAATAAAACTGATCTTTTCCAAAAATTCACATTATTAATTCTATCAAGTAATTTTACTACATTTGTGTGGGAGTCATAGGAGGACCAAAGGATTTTGAAATTAGTAGCAGGTGACTTACCTTTGTGCTGATCAAACACTGATGAGGAACTGAAATCCATCGTGATCTATCTCATTATTTACAACCAGACCAGACAAATGCCACCTCCAGGGTTTTCAGGGAAGAATCTCTTGCACTACTGTACACAGTGCAATGATAGCTGTTGCCAATCTTCCTGTCAGGGAATTAAACTCGCTTCACGGCTGCAGGTTGCAGCCAAGGCAAGAGCCTGATGGAAACATTGTATGCTGTTATGGACCCTCTTAAAAGGGCGTCCCTGGAAGCTCAATTGACATTCTGGAACATGTCATGCCTCCAGCGAGTGGAACAGTCCACAGGCAGCTGAGCGGCGCTGCGGCTCCTCCAGCCCCGACAACCGCGGGCTGGGCGCAGGGGACTGGGCTGGAGACGGAGCATGTGCAGAGCTCCAGCGCAGCTCGGATGCAGACAGCCATTCTCGCCCCGTGTGCTCCATTGACGGACAGCCCTGCGGGCAGGCCGCCCGTGCCACTCTGCTCCCAGCATGTGCCTGAGAGTGTTTTGTGAAATGATGCGTTGAGACATGACCTATTTTAACACCTGCATGCAGAACACAAATTAACAAGCCCTTCCGTTAAAGTATAATGAGAGGATAACAACTGACAGCACTTTACTGTGGCTGGATAGAGTTAGGTGCAACAGCACAGTGCAACAGATACAGTAGTGCACAGCTGTACTGGTTTTGGCTGGGCCAGAGTTAACCTTCACAGCAAATGGCATGGGGCTGTATTTTGGATTTGCTGGAAACGGGGTTGATAACGCAACACAGTTTTAGCTGTCACTGAGCAGTGCTCACACAGGGTCAGGGACTTTCCTCTTCACCACACCCCAACAGGGAGGAGGCTGGGGGTGCACAACGAGTCTGGGGGGAACACAGCCATGACAGCTGACCACAGTGAAGCCCATCCCAGCCCATCCCATCCCATCCTATCCTATCCCATCCCATGCTATACGGTGACACTCTTAGCATGTCAAGCTGGGGGTAGAAGGAGGAAGGGAGGTATGTTCAGCGTGATGGTTTTTGCTTTCCCAAGTCACTGTTGTATATGATAGAGCCCTGCTCTCCTGTGGATGGCTGAACGCCTGCCTGCTCATGCGAAGTGATGAATGAATGAATGAATCCCTTGTTTTCCTTTGCTTGTGCACAAAGCTTTTGCTTTCCCCGTTTAACTGTCTGCATCTCAACCCGTGAGTTAACTCACTCTTACTCCTCCAATTCTCTCCCCTATCCCACTGTGGCGGATGAGTGAGTGAGTGGCTGAATGGGATTGAGATGCTAGATTAAACCATGACAACAGGGGATGATTCAGACCCAGTGTCTGCCCAACTTACAGTAGATCCATGTCTTCATGGCTTTTTTTGTCCAGGCCTTTGCCTTCCTAAGTTGACAACACAGACAGTGTACTGCAAAGGGAAGGGGACCCTGGGGAACTTTGCTTTTTGCTGCATTATTTCTATGGAAGAAATAATAATAAATGGACTAACTTGAAGTTTACCTGGAGGAGTAGATGACCACCAGTGCATAATGACTGGTGGATGGGAGGGGTATAACCAAGTTTAGTTAGCACTGGTGCACTGAAAGAAACACATTATTACTGTTAAATAAGGCAAAGTAATAAAAAAACTAGGAAAGGCAATATACTTTTGGCTAAAAGGTGCAGACAGGACCTACACTAAAGCTTATGCCTATGTTTGGTCAGTCTAAGCAACCCTTAGACTTTAATTACTGCATTTATTATATTCTGGTGTTTTGACCAATACCTGTACCTGCAGTGGATGCTAGAGACATAACATACATCTGGACACTCTAGGGGTTGTAACTGGAGCTCATCCACATTCAGGCAACTGCTTCTGTATCTACGTTCAATCTATATGTTTGGGGAAAGGTCCAGGAAACAATACAGCCTCCTCAGCTTGAAATGAAACAGCAGAGCTGAAATTTTAAAAAATGAGGCAGTGTAATCTGCTCAAAGGTCTTAACTGTGGAGAGGCAGTAGGAGAACTGTGGAGGCAGAGACTGGCCGTTCTGCTTTTCTCTGCTGCTGTTTTGGTACTTGCCTGATCTCAAGCCAACCCTTTTATATTGAGGAGGGATCCACCGTGTGGCAAGTACTGTCTGTGCAGTCTGGAGTAGAGTATTGGTTATGCAGATGATCACTTCCTTAACTGCCAGCTCCTTAACGGGAGAGTGCTCCGTGACAGTGACTCTGGGAGATGAAGTCCAGTCTAATATCCTGAATCTATTCAAAGAGCTGCCACGGCTGCTGTCTTCATGAAGGACACACTGGAGACATGTCCCTGGTCAGGCACCTTGAACTGCAAATCATCAACCCTAGTGGTCTTTGAAAGACCCCAGATGTAGCCTTTGCTTTCTGCAAGTGACAAGAGGCCCTTTGTCCTCTGTGTATACAGGATTTTTGACCCTAGGCACTGGTGCAGTGCAGGCTACACAGTTAGCTGGATGCTCCACTGTCCTCTACCTAATGCAGTGAGTTTTACCTGCCTATTTGTCATTGCTTGATTCCTGTCTTTCATTCTATTCCTGAGATGAAGGCAATGGGCTTTGGAGATTACTGGCTCAGTCTCACTCTTGCAGTGCATTAGCCTGTGCATGAAATGACTTGCAGAGATGCAACCAGGGAATTTGGGAAACACCTGGCAACTGATTGCTTGTGGGTCTCATGTGTGGCACAACATTCCCTATGGCATAGGACTGTATACATATGCCAGGGGCTCAGCTTGCCTTCAGCTACAGGAAAGTGAGACACCCCTTCTGAGACAGGTGTCCACAGCTCATGGATACAGAGATGTGTTCTAAAGCTGGCAACGTCTTCCTTCTACATCCATCAGAAGGGAAGCAAGGCCAATGATTTAGCGAAACCCCTTCCCCCATGTGAAACAGGTGAACACAGTTCAATGCCTCAGCTGTGGCAGACATAGCACAGCTCAGAGGCTCTCCAAAAAATGGAGATTTAGGAGCTGTGCTTGAGTCATTGACTTCTCTTTATTGCTTCTTTAGAAGAAGGAAGTGTCTCTGAATTCCTCAGTGGTTATAAAAGCAACCCTGGCTAAGGACGGCAAAGCTGCAAAAGAGTTAGAGGTTAGTATAGGCAGCAGGTAAAGATGGTGGCTTTAATAGTGTTAATTTACATTATTCTTTAATTAAGCAAACTCTTCCTGGTATTTTGTGCTGTCAGAAGTAGTTGCCTCTTTGGAAGAATTTTTATATTATTTTTAGTGGAATAAAGTCCTGGTATGGAAAAGCAATGAAGAGAGAGTAGAAGAAACACAGAACTGTTTTGGGTTTAGGTGGGTTTTTTTGCCCAGATTTGCTGTGCATCAGCATTTTGCTATATGTTGGGTAGTTAACTCTCCTCCTTCTAATTTTTGTTCATTAGATGAATGCAAAAGTTGTGCTGAAACTGCAGGGAATGGGTGAAACATATATAGTGATCCTCCTAATATTCACAATCCGTAATTTCCTGGATCTAAGTGGTTGCAGGTAATTTTTCAGCAGGTTGTGCTACCTCGGCACATGCACAGAATGTACTGCGAAACCATCAGCTTGTGAATATATAACGAGTTTATGAATATATAATTGGTCCCCCGCCCCGCCGTCACCGCCCACCAGACTTGCCATAAATGCTTCATTCACAGTATCACAGTATCACAGTATAGATAAGGCTGGAAAGGACCTTGAAGATCATCTAGTCCAACCTATAACCCAACTAACATATCATCTACATCTAGGTCATATCGCTCAACACCTCATCCAGCCTACCCTTAAACACCTCCAGAGCTGGCGACTCAACCACCTCTGCGAGCAACCCATTCCACATCCGGATCACTCTTTCAGTAAAAAACCTCTTCCTAATGTCAAGCCTAAACTTTCCCTGCTGAAGCTTAGGACTGTGACCTCTTGTCCTGTCATCAGAGACCAAGGAGAAAAGACCAGCCTCCACCTGACTACAACC
>WEKX01024869.1:0-10864 GCA_013390025.1 Pitta sordida
CGGGGGGTCGCGCTGGGACGCAGCCTCTGTCCAAAGCAGTCACTCGAACATACTATACAAAACATAACCACAGCATCTTGACTCAGGCATCCAAAAAAAAAAAAAAAAGATTCAGACACTTAGGTGAAATTATAATATATTTCTTAACTATTTTTTCAACTTTTTCCACCATAATTATGTATATAGATATACAATCACGTATTAAGGAATTACAATTGCAAAGTACTACAGACAAGTGTGTAGCTGGCAGTCTCATAATCCTTGTGTTGTTCAGGGATCCTGCTGCAGGGTAAAGAGTAAGATAATTATTTCACATGGATCTGGAGATCTCAGTCCGTACCCCAGTGTTCAATTTCCACGAGTCTTTAGAGTGCTGTCCCTAAAAAGAAACCACAGTCTCCAAAAGAGCACTCAGACTTTGTTTTTGCAAAGGTGAAGGGTGACACTCTGCAACTTTAATTTACTTCTTACAGAAGTATAAACTTTTCAAATGCTAAAAATTTGTAGGCTTAATCATTGTTGAATTGGGGGGCATGTGGTTTTGTGTATTGGTTTTTTTAAGCGTATCAACATTTCTGCTTAAACTTTGCGCCGCTTCCTTGTCAATTCTTTTTTCCACAATTTTTATTTCAATGTTCTACATGAGGTTTCTGAACAAAGACTTTTGCTAAAACATCTTTTATTTCATTAGCCAGAATACAAAAAAGAACCAAAACCCTAAACCATTTACTTCATTAGCCAGAATACAAATAAAAACAAAAACCCTAAACCAAAGTATTTTGAAAAATGCATTACACTTCCATAGTTGTATTAAATCCATTGCCTCTCAATAAAACATTAAAATATTAATTGATCTATTCAACCCAAATTTTAATATTGAAGAAAAGTGTATTATCTTATTAAGTAATAGGAAAATGTAATTACACAATTTCTTCATAATAAATTCAACAAGATGCTTCTGACATTTTTGCATTTCCTGAAACACCCATATTGAGTTTTATGGTCTTTGATAGTCTTCTGCTGTTGAAAGATGTGATTTTGTTCTCTAAATCTTTTGTGTTTGCTGTGTAAGCATAATCTGAAGATACACATTCCTCCCTCCTCAGTTGTAAAAATTTAGCTGAATTGTATGATACATTAAACTGAGGGGAAATACTAAAACATCAGAAAATATGCAGTTATAGACTTTTATGGAGAATTTGAATTCTTGAAGAAAGATACTCATTTCATCACTTCAGTTAAAGAGTACAGTCCCAGGTCCTTGAAATTTCGCTTGATCAGCAAGAAGAAATGTTTTTCCTTGCAATTGATTTATAATCAGTAGATAATTGTCACTGTAATGTGGATTTACCTTGATTTCTTGACCAAGTAAGAGACATATTCCGCAGTCTGCATACATGGAATAATGCCCTAACAATTTCTAGTACGTTACATATACTAACAAGATATTTTTAAGAGGTATGTGAATCAGTAAAAATAATACGTAAAGTCTCATTTCCTTTAAAAGTTCTATAAAATTTTGCATAGTATGATTCAAGAAATGTTCCTAAAAACCTGTAATTTTCTTCAATTGTAAGAAATCTGTTTTCCTTTTTTCTTATCATCTCTCTATATCTTCTAATTTCTAAGCAACAGAATACAGTATATTATTACAGTATAGTCACAGAGACTTCTTTAATATATATAAAAAGTCACACATATTTTAATACTACTTAATCAAAAGATTTAATAAGGTTAGAAAGGACTACAGAAATCATCATGTCCAATTTATCCCCTATCACCTGTTACCTACCGTACTGCCATCCTCTTACCAACACACTATCCTGTTATCTAGATCATGCTGCTAAGTACATCATCCAGTCTTTCCTTAAACATTTTCAGGGGCAGTGACTCCACCACCTCCTTGGGCAACCCATTCCATTGAGAGACCACTCTGTGAAAAAGTTCTTCCTAATGTCCAATCTGAACTTCTCTTGATGTAGCTAGAGACTATGTCCTCTCGTTCTGTCACTAGTAGCCTGAGGGAAGAGACTGACTCTCACTCCTTTCAAGTAGTTGTAGAGAGCCATAAGGTCTTTCTCAGCCTCCTCTTTTCCAGGCTAAATGATCCCAGATCTCTCAGTCGGTCCTCATAGGGTTGTGTTCCAGCCCCTTCAGCATTCTCGTTGCCCTTGGACACGTTCGAGGATCTCAACATCCCTCTTAAACTGAGGGGCCCAAGACTGGACTCTATGGAAAGCATAGGCATTTATAAAAAGAAAAGATGGTACTAAGCATGTCGTACAAACTTGGACTTTTTGACCATAACAAAACTGGGATACTCAGAAAGACAGTTCAAGGCTAGTCAGACATGAGACCAAAATCACATTTTGTTTCTCTGAGAATGGGTGTACTTTCCCTGCCCTGAGCACGGTTAGAATAAGGCCAAAAAAAGAGCGTTACATAGCAAAGTTCTGACGACTTATTTTTTTGTATTATTTCCACTGGATAGAGCAAAGGAGGAGAGAAATATGGGAAGTCTTGGAGATTATAGGTGCTGCTGCTGGAAAAGGTTGTCTCTAATATAGATCCTATTCCATTCTTAGCAACCAATGTGTCTTTCCAGAACTCTTACCACAAGGTTTACTATTCATCATCTCTACCAGTTCAGTGATCTCTGTGACTCTTGTATTTTTCTCTCTCTTTTTTTGCTTTTTCTATGTGTCTCCTTGCTCATTTCCTGTGAAATTCCATGAAAAAATTAAAAAGCAATGGAATTTTAACCTCATTTTCTCATATATTATGAAAAAATGGCTACCTCCTTGGAAGTTGCACAGAAGAGAGAGGGTAAAAGACCAAGCTGAAACTTTTAAGCAAAGGAATTTAGTAATTTCAGCTTGTAGCCCAAACTGAATGGCCTCACTGGGAAGGTCACATATTTGAACATTACACATACAAGACACAGCCTCTATTGTTTGGCCCCTTGCACTCCAGGGCTGCCTGTACAAGACAGTACCTAGACACATCCTTGTAATCTTTAACCTAATACAGTAAGCTTGTAATATCTCTATAGCTAATTAAATGAAAATATATTTTCAAGAATATATTTTATCTTTTTCCTGACTTTGTCATGGACTTCAAAACAGATTTCAGAGCAGATGCTGAATCTGTGAGACCTGAAAAGTATATAAAAGCTTAAAAATTGAAAGCCATTCTGTGGCATTTTTATGTAAAACCACATAAAATAGAGAATGCAACCTGTTTATAAGTGTGTCATTTACAAAATGATCCAATAAAGACAGAGAGAGTTCCTAAGTACATTCTCCTGAGCTATGATATTGGGGAATGATTAGACAATTTAAGTCTGTACCTCATTCCTTTGTTTCTGACAGTGAGTATCCTTGCCCTTTAATACTGTTTATTTCAGAGGTTCACAGGTTATTCTGAGTTGGCAGGGACCCATAGGATCATCTAGTTCAACTCCCAAGAGAGCGCCCACACAGGGATTGAACCCACACGTGTGGAACCACGAGCACCACGCCCCATCCATCCAAGCCTCCCATCATCTACGCCATGTCACTGAGTTCCTCGTCCAGTCTTTTCTTAAACACCTCCAGGGATGGTGACTCCACCGCCTCCCTGGGCAGACCATTCCAATGAGACCTCATTTTCTCTGTGAAAAGGCTTTTCCTAACATCCAGCCTAAACCTCCTCATGCATAGCTTGAGGTCATGACTTTGTTGTGGTGCTGGCAGCCTGAGAGAAGATTCGCACCCACTCGACTACGGCCTCCCTTGATTTAGTTGTAGACAGCAATGAGGTCTCTGAACTTTCTCTTCTCCAGGCTGAACAACCCCAGCTCCCACAGTCGCTCCCCATAGGGCTTGTTCTCCAGTCCTCTCACCATCCTTGTCACTCTTCTCTGGACCTTCTCAAGCAGCTCAACATCCTTCTTAAACTGGGGAGGCCAGAACTGGATGCAGTACTCAAGATGTGGTCTGACCAGTGCCTTTGGGTCATTTGGTGATTCTGTGATTATGCTAGTATAGATTATGCAAGTATAGCAACAAACTTGGAGAACTTTTGGGGGAACTGTAAATAGATATTCTCTTGTTTCTAGACATTTAGGATTGCTTTAAAAAAAAAAAAAAAAAGCTGTCTCGAGGATGAGAAACAAATATAGTCGGCCCTCTTCCACTTCACTCCGCCCATATTGCGGCTTCACATCTTAGCGGCACAATTTTTTAGCGATGAAGGAGGCTCCTTTTTACAACTGCGCATGCATGACCTGGCATGCATGAATATTCAATTAGGCAGTTATGAATATGCAAATCAACTCCACATCATGCCGCACGGACCACGGGCATGCTGCTCTGCCCATGGCAAGCCACACCGGTCCTGCTCTGCCCCTCCACTTTGAGCCATGCCGGCCCCACTCCCTTCCCTTCGGCTCTGCTCTGGGCTGCACTGGCTCCTCCCTCCTTCCCCTTGGGGCCACGCCAGCTCCCCCCTTCTCCCTTCGGGGTTGCGCTTGTTGCCCCCACTCCCCTCAGTGCCACTCGGGGCCACCAGGACAGCGGCACAGGGGAGTCCCCTGTACCAGTGTACCGGCCAAGCAGAAAAAGGATTTTTTCCCAACGTGGGGTGGCTGCAGGCACCAGGAAGCGCCGACACAAACATCAATACACAACAAGGCAGTGTCAAAACAGTGTTTGCATATTAATGAGCTGCCAATGAATGCGGAAGGCAGGCTTCATGGCACCTGATTAAGACTGCAGGTCTGCGATATAGGAGATCCGACTGTAGCACTAATAATTACTATCTGTAACATCAACTCACATTTTTCCTTTGTATATTTTTGAATGTAATAAAAGCTCTGCATATTGTAACTTGTCTTCCAGACTTTAAATAACTTTTGTATTCATGGTTTCCATTTTGCTCTAACAATTTTTCTAAATCCATTCAAGTGTTATGTAATCTTTTCTTTATGGGATGTTACTGTTTAAAATGTCTATTCTAAAAGTTTTAGATTCATCATATTAAATTATTCACTCTTATAGTTAATCTTTTGAATATGTCTTAATATTGCATAAATACTCTTATTTCTGAGTTAAATTCCTGTATTTAAACACAGGAGTAAATGCAAGTATCTAAAAAGACAAAAATATTTATTTAAATTAAGGAAATTACTATCACTGAGTCCTACAATGACTAAGATAAACAAAAAAATCAAAATATATCATGTGATCCCCTGTTACTTGCAGGCTGTTGGGTCTGGCCCTCTTCACGCGAGTCTTGGAATCCGCAAAAATAGCGAACCCACTATGTAGTCAAGTACACTGTGCCCATGGCCACGCCCCCTCCCCTAATAAGGTCCGGAGGACGGTCCTGAGAGTGGGGTTTGTCTCAGTTGTCTCGCTGTGCTCCACCAAGGTGGGCGAGCGCTGGAGCGGGGAGTGAGGGAGCGGGCAGCAGGGGGCGGGGTACGAGCGCTGGGCACCAAGCCACTGGGCTAGCCCTGAGTGGTGAGCGGCAAGCCGTGGAGCCAGCCCCAAGCAGCGAGTGGCAAGCGACGAGCTGTAGAACCGTCCCTGGGCACCGGCCGAGCAGTGGGCACGGCCCCATGGCACACAATGGCACTCACACAATGGCAGCCCTGTCACCATCGTCTTGTAGTCCAGCCGAGGACAATTCCAGCCGTACGAAAACACACATTTACACTAAATGCATCCTGACAGTGCCTCTCCGGCTCCCGGCTGGGTCCAATTTGCATAATCCTGAGCAGACTGAGTTCGTGGTAGGTTCTGTGCATGTGCCAGGGCCCACAACTCACTGGAAAACCAACAGGGAGTATGCGGGTCCCGCAAATTAAGAACCGCGACTATGCGAAGGATCACTGTATTATACACGTTCAAGTACATTAGAAGGCCCTCCATCTATGGTATATTCTTTATACATATAATAACATAAAGGCAACTCCTTACTTGCATATTTGTTCTAATCTTCTTTCTAGTTGTTTTTATATTGTTATGAATAAAACAATTTCTGATCAAAACTTGGCAATACACTTCAGAGTTCTGGGCCTTCCATTTTTTAGATATGTTGTTCAAGTGATATTTGCCTTAGATTTCAGAAAAAAATCTTGAATAGGGGGGAAAACCTTTTGAAATACATATTGATATAAATATGACTCATATAACAATCAGAATAAAATGAGAAGACTGATGTGAAACTAGGACCGTGGTTCATGTGTGATACAAACATATTTGCATCTGGCAACTATTCTAAGAGGGTTTTGAGAAAATAATAAGCATGGCATTAAATTGTACTAGGTGAGCCATTTACACCTGGACATTGCAAAAACTGTTTCCTGCAGGTCGCCCCAGCAAATACTTGAGTAATTTATAAAGGTTCAAAGCAAAACTGGATTCCACTGCAGTATGTTACCCCCAAAATGTAAAGAAAGGTGATGACAACTAAACACCTCTTTTCCTAAGCCTCATATCTCCCAGAATTCCAAGCTAACAACTTACCTTCTCTCCTTTGTCAAACATCTGTGTGACCTAGTCATTATTAACTACATCTTATTATTAACTACATCTTACTCTGTTACTGAGCTTTAGTACTTATGCAGCACAGGAGCACTCTATTTAATACAAAAACATTTAATTCAGTGCCATAGTAGAGTTCTATAGCAGTCAGGAATTGCCTTGATAAATGGCCCTGACATTAGCATTCTCATGATTCTACCTTCAATGTCATCGTATCACAGCGCAGAGTGCTAAAGTAAGAACATTGCTACCTTCTGACAACATATTCCGTTGCAGCTCGCTCTATCTCTGGATCCCATGGGCACAATAAACGGAGAAAATAACACATTTACAAACTGATAAAACCCAGCAAAGATAATAAAATCAAACACTTTATATCTTGGCTAATAGCGTCCTTTGAAGGGCATCAAATAACACATCATGTACTGCTCTAGGGGAAATCAATTTAGGTACAGCAATACATTTGAATACACAGGAGATACTAAAGCTAATCAACTCATAATGATAGAAATTTTACAATTAATTAATGCTCTGTTTTTGTTAATGTGGATGTATGCTGGTTTGATAGGAAAAACAATCACCTATTAAATTTTTCCAATTTCAGTAAGAAAGTTCTTCTAAATTTCTAGAAATATTCAAGTTACTACATACTATTTCTTAGTGTTGTGTGTGTCTATTGGAAAGGCGTCATCATTTCTCATCTTAGCAAAAAGGACTTTTTTTTGTTATTGCCAGACAACTGCAACAATAATAAGTACATTATTCATTTGTTCTGGTTAAAAAAATTAATACAAATACTTTTTATTTTCTGATAGCACATTCTATGCAGCTATAAGCAGTATGTGGATTTCTATTGTTCTCATGTTGCAGTTTAGGCTAATATTTCAATTCCCCTTTTCTTTTAGTCTGACACAGCTGGATTTCACTGATCTTAAGTACCAAGCATCAGATCTAGTCTGTGATGAGGTTTATCTACTCTGGATCTCTGACCACATACCTCATTTTAAAAATGTCTAGTCTGCCAGGAGTTCAAAAACAAACTGATGAAGTACAGTTATACCCCATCATTTGCAAGGAATGGGTCATGCCACTGTTCTCACAGAAAGTCAAATTCGCAAACATGCACAGGTCATTAATATGCATTCAAGCCACACATATTGCTCCACCGCCCCGCCACTCCGGACCACAGTGGACACTTTTCCACTCCTCCTCACAGGCTCTCTCAGCACAGGGGAGCAAAGGGAACCATTTCTGAGCCCCCTCTGACTTGGGAGACGCCCCTGAGAATCCGTGGGCTTCTCCAGACTGCTGCGACCGCATGTGCTCACAGCCCAAACCCCGCGCTGCTGCTCCTCCCCCAGCCCCCGTGCTCATGCTCACCGTGTCCTGGCCCCATGCTGTGTCCCGGCCCCACGCCATGTGGCACGGGCGGGCAGCTGCTGTGGCAGCAGTGTGAGCATGTCCCACTTCTGCCCCATCCCAGCATACAGCACTTGCCACACTGCCATGGCCAGCTCCACTTTCCTGGGGCACTTCCCTTCCCCACCTGTATCCATGGAAACAGTAACACGTGCCCGAGGTGGGGTCAGTACCTGGCTGGGCTTAAAGTAACTGGGAACAACGTGATTTTTGGCCCTCCCTGTGGGGCCAGGCAATCCCGCCCCAGAAGGAACGCTGGCACCACCCCTTAGCGGAGCAGAGGCACTGCGCATGCGTCATCTGGGGAACCTTGCAAATGGCTGAAACAAAATTGTGAGAAATTTTACTCGCAAATCCATGAGGTCGTAATGGAGGGCTCACAATGCAGCAGGGATATACTGTAGTAGAGAAATCTGATGCAGGGTGCCTTGAAAAGCAGTAACAACAATTTGTGCTCTGATTCTATTAGATCTGATAAACTAATCAATGTTAAGCCTGGAGAGTAAGAATAGGAGAAATTTCCCACAGTATATCAAATTGTTAAAACAGATAGAATATATTTCTGATCCGAGAACTTGCAATAGAAAGGCACAGAAGTACTTCTGTAGAGAGAAGTAATTCTCAAAAAGCAAACCTACAAAATGGTGTGGGTTTGTGAGTTAGGTATTGGAAAATCATAAAGGGTAGGTGGCAACCTCATGAACAACCCACTGCCTTTTCTAAGACTCCGGGCTCATATGTTGTCATCATATACAGCAATGTCAGCAGACCTCTTGACTACATTTTAATCTCATTTAATGAGAAATAGTAGTCTCTGTTATGAAATCATGAAAATTTAGTACAAATTTCCAAATTATTCAATCACATAAGTAATTAAAATATGTTATAGTGAGACTGAACAAATAATTGACTGGTATTATATATATATATATTTGGCTGCTTGTAAGTAATTAGGTATTAATAGTCTCAGGTATAGCCATGTTTCTATAAATACATCAGCAGCAAAGGAAACTCAATATGAGCCAGCAGTGCACCCAGGTGGCTACGAAGGCCAATGGCATCCTGGCCTGCATCAGGAACAGTGTGGTCAGTCGGTCCAGGGAGGTTGTCCTTCCCCTGTACAGGGTGCTGGTCAGACCACATCTTGAGTACTGTGTCCAGTTCTGGTCGCCCCAGTTTNAAAAAGAGAGGTTGCAATAGCCTTTGCTCCTTATTGGATGCAGAGGGGAATATAGTAACTAGAGATGAGGAAAAGGCAGAGATCCTTAATGCCTTCTTGTCCTCCATTTTTACCAGTAGGACAGACTGCCTGCAGGACAACTGGACATCTGGACTGGAGGAAGGGGTAGGGACACAGTACAACCCCCATGTAATCCAGGAGGACGTAGTTAGAGACTTACGGAATGACTTGGATCCTCACAAGTCAATGGGACCAGATTGGATCCATCCTAGAGTGATGAAGGAGTTGCCAGATGAACTCACAAAACCTCTCTCCATAGTTTATCAACAGTCCTGGCTGATCCGAGATGTACCAGAAGACTGGAAATCAGCTAATGTGACACCCATCCACAAGAAGGGCAGGAAAGATGATCCGAGTAATTACAGACCTGTCAGCCTGATCTCAGTCCTGGGCAAAGTCATGGAATAGATAGTCTTGTGTGCTATTATGCAGCAACTACAAAATGTCCATGACATTAGAGCTAGTCAACACAGATTTAGGAGGGGAAGGTCCTGGCTAACCAACCTAATCTCCTTTTACAAACTGGTGACTTGTCTCGTTGATGGCAGAAAGACCATGGATGGTGTCACTTGCACTGAGATGGAGGAAGAAGAATGAGCATGTTCAACAGCAGCCAGCTAAAAAATTGTTTTCTCTTGCTCATAAGTGCATGATATTAAGAGTTACATGTTATAATTGCATATAGTTGCATGATATTAAAAGTTACATGAGCACTATCATGCAACACCTACAGGATGGCCATGAGATCAAGGCCAGCCAACACAGATTTAGGTCTTGCTTGACGAACCTGATCTTCTTTTATGATCAAGTAACTTGCCTGGTGGATGAGAGGAAAGCTGTGGATGTAGTGTATCTGGATCTCAGTAAAGCATTCGACACAGTCTCCCACGATATATTCCTGGGGAAGACGGCAACAAAGGGCTTTGAAAAGACTTCTCTGCTGGGTTAGGAACTGGTTGGATGGTCGAGCCCAGAGAGCGTTAGTAAATGGTGTCACATCTAGTTGGCGACCAGTTTCTAGTGGTGTCCCCCAGGGGTCGGTGTTGGGTCCGGCCCTGTTTAATACTTTCATTGATGATATTGATGATGGGATTGAGGCCATCATGAGCAAATTTGCAGACGACATCAAGCTTGGAGCACTTGATGATCTGTTAGAGGGTAGGAGGGCCCTGCAGAGGGACCTGGGCAGACTGGAGAGATGGGCAGAATAGAATAGAATGAGTTTTAATAAGTCCAAATGTCAGGTTCTGCATTTTGGTTATAACAAGCCCAAGAAGAACTATAGTCTGGGGATGGAGTGCTTAGAGCATAGTCAGGCAGAGAGAGACTTCGGGGATATTAGTGGACTGAAAACTTAGTGTGAGCCATCAGTGTGCCCAGGCAGCCAAGAGGACCAATGACATCCTGGCCTGCATCAAGAATGGTGTGGCTAGTAAGTCTAGGGAGGTTATCCTTCTCCTGTGCTCGGCACTGGTTAGACCACACCTCGAGTATTGTATCCAGTTCTGGGCCCCTCAGTTTAAGAAAGATGTCGAGGTGCTGGAACGAGTCCAGAGAAGAGCAACTAGGATGGTAAAGGGGCTGGAAGATAAGCCCCATGAGAAGAGGAAGAAGGAGCTGGGCCTGTTTAGCCTAGAAAAGAGGAGGCTCATGGGTGACCTTATTGCCATTTATA
>WEKX01024872.1:0-10826 GCA_013390025.1 Pitta sordida
TAGCTGCGTTCTTCATCGACGCACGAGTCGCGTGATCCACCACTAAGAGTTGTCTGCATTTTACATGACAATAAATGTAGGCGGAGTTTAACTGCAGAATCAGAAATTATTGTGTCATAGGTTTGGTGTCAGAGGTTTATTTTTACATGTTTACAGAAGAAAGGTTTTAACTGGGTTTTTTCCTTTCCCTCTTTTTCTCCCCCCACCCCCCTCCGTAATGAGAGGGGATTTAACACACATGTACCTGGTTTTCTTTTTTAATTTTTCCATTTTCTCCCACTATGTGGGGGTGGGGGCAGTAGCGCGGCACAGCCCTCCCTGCATCCCGGCTCACCCCCCTCCCCACCACCGGAGTGCTGGAGCCACGAGAGCGCACGGGCAAGAGGATGGTGCCATTGGCATAGAGCAGAATGGCACAGTGGACAGGTCCGAGACTGCCACAGCAGCACAGCACGCAGCAGCGACATGCCTGCCCAGCTCCCAGCCGCATGGAGACAGCTGGAGGCGGCCATGATGATGACGTGGAACACCAGCTCTTCCAGAGTTACCGGAAGGCAGACAACATCGGCAGCTCGGAGCATTGCCCCATTGGACAGAGAGGACACTACCAGAGAGGGACTCAAGAGTTGTTAAAAGCTACAGTGCAAAACACACTCTCTCTCTCACCCTTGCCGGGATCATCTGCCGCTCCTGCATCTTGCTCCTGCTGTCATTTTCTCCCAGCTGCATCATCTGTTGCTCCTCCCAACCCCCGCCCTTCCCTGACAATAGCCGACATTGCTACCATTTTTATCCATATTTTGCTGTTGTTGGAACTTTTCGTTTGGGTATTGTTTTGGTGACAGATACCCTGATTGTGTGGGTGGTTTTGGGGGTTGGTTGGGGTATTTCCCTATTGTTTGCCAGTGTCAGTTTGATTCATACACATACCTTTTTCATACATTCCAATAAATAAATATATATATATATATATATATATTTCTCTCATTAAGGTTGGCATTTTCTCTTCACGGTCTCTTGTCCATTTTTGTTTTAAAACAACCGCAATAATGACCAAACCAGGACATACTGTCATAAAACTGGCGATTGAATGATGGATATGGAAGTTTTGTTCTTGTTGCAGGATTCGGATTTGGTTTTTAATTGCTTCATCCCTTGGATGTAAACTACAGTAATGGGACTGAATGTGTGAACCTCAGCTCAATATTGAATAATAAACATATATTCATCCCACGAAATCCCTTCATTCCTGTAGGCCTAGTATTTCGTTGTCATCAAATTAGTTTTACTTCCCAGAATTTTGAAGAAATGTCCTTTTCATAAAGTTGGAATTGACGTTTTCCTGCATAAGATTGTCAGCATTTTTCTGTCCCAGGGCCACTCAGACACCATTTTTGTTTCATGAAGAATTTAGGTACAGTGATTCCCCAAGTTTCATGTGTCATTGGGTCCCCTCCCACAAAGCCCTGTTCCCACAAAGATAGAAAGCTCATGAATATGCAAATAAACCCTGCCCATCACCCCTCCTCTCTCAGCTCCAGAGCACTGCAAGTCCTTCCCAGGACCACCTCATGCCCTGAGCCAGCTCAGAAGACTGAAGGGAATGGCTTCTGCCGATTCCTGTCCAGGGAGTCCTGGGATTCCTCCCTTTTGCCACTGAGCCCAGAAATCCCATGGGAGCTGGCACTGCCTGGAGCCCCAGAGGCAGAAACCACCCCACAGGCAGAGCCAAGCAAGGCCGAGTCTTCCGCCACTGTTTATTCCCTGTCATGTCTATGTCAGGGCTTATCGGGGTAGGGTTGTTTAAAGTCAACTCAACTGTGTATAAATGTGGCGTGTGGGTCCCATCTCCCTCCACCACCACCATGGCCCTGGGGTCCCCACTCCCTTTGCCACAGTGGTGGCCTCAGGGTCCCCAATCCCACCACCACCACAGCAGCCCTGGGGGGCCCCAATCCCTCCACCGCCACAGCAGCCCCGCTCCCTCCATTGTGGCAGCAGACCCAGGGGCCTCCCATTCCCACCACCACAGGCGTCCCAGGAATACCGCCCCAACGCTCAGGGGTTACAGGGGGCTAGGCAACAGGTGGGGCTTACTTACATTTTCATGATCTGTCTATCTTCAGGGTGTTATCTCTACATGCCCAGATGCGACTTTTCGGAGAAAAATGAACTGTGAAGGACTGAACCCACAAAGAGCAAAACTATGAAGAGGCAGGGGTTTACTGTATTTCCAGTGTGATCTTATCCTACTGAAAGAAAAGTGGTTTAGACTTTCTATAAATAAAACAAAAAGAAATTGTGTATGACGGGACAATATACTCAGAATGCTCCAAATAAAATCAGAAATAAAAGTGAAAACTTCCTCAATCATTTCCTTAGTGATTCTTCAGAGATATGAGAAACACAAAGAAAGTTTTGACTGAAAATGATGAATATCTGGGCTTGATGAGTTGGCTACTGACAAATTCCCACAGAAGACACTTGCAGAAAATCCCCAAGCAGTTGTAACAAGTGATAGACATGCAATACCTAGTTAGCCCAGTACTGGAGTTCATGTCTTATTCTCTCACCCCATAGGTGTAATGGTCATCTTCAATTCACATAAAAATGTAATTCCATGTTTCATACAGAATTAAGTTTTTTTACTGTGCTAACTTTACAAAAGGAGCCTGGTTGTGTAGATTAACAATCCATTCTCTCTGTATCTGTTTGAATTCACAGGTTCACAGGTTATTCTGAGTTGAAAGGGACCCACAGGATCATCTAGTCCAACTCCCAAGCAAAGGCCCACCCAGGGATCAGGCTCACAAGTGTGGAACCACGGGCACCACACCNCTTTACAAAAGAACACATGCCAAGTGTACAACCTTTGAACCCAATTTCTTTGGTGGATTTTACATTTCTAGCCCCAGCTACTTTTTCCTGGGATTAATAGTGCTTACTTATTTTTTCTCTGCAAAGTTTACTGTGGCATTAAAGATACACCTCAAATAAGAAGTGGTAGCCCTTATATGACCTGTGTTCGTATACAGTCCACTACAATCTTACTGTCATAAATCAAGCTGATATTGCTCCGTAACTCCTCTCAAGCTATTCTGCTCTCTTCTCTAATTCAAAGAGGAACTGTCAGACATGTTTATGAGCAATTTTCAGTTTACTATCTTGGTTGACTAACAGGCTTCCCTGACAGCTCTTACCTAGGCTTGTCATTGGAAAATAATTAGAAGTGATGCCTCAAAGTATTTACTGCTGCAGGTTTATTAAAATTAAGTTTTGCTCAGGACAACACGCAACATGCCTAGATGAAGACAATGAAACCTTCAGTGATGAAAGGAGCCTTCTTTTTTTCTGGCTAAGAGGTGAGTGGGGAGTTCGCAGGGCTAAAAGTCAAATTACATAAAATAGAAAGCCTAAATTTTTGCCATAGAAAAAAAAACCCCAGTCAATGCAGAGGTGATAGAGGACCTAAAGAGATTTAAATTCAAAACTATTCTTCTCCTAATCTAATAGCAGGTCCATAGTTTTTGGCACAGAGGGTTTGACTCAAGATCTAGACCTTCCATTTCATCTCTGTGTGACACAAGTGTTATTCAGGCGCTGCCACTGGTCACAGCAAGGTGCAAAGACAGCTTTTTAACATGGTACTAAGATATTATCTACAGAGAAGAAAACTCACTTAGCTCAGTATCATTTTCTAAGTCTGCAGATACACAAATTTAGAGTGCAGAAGTTATCTACAAACCTCTTCTAATGGTCCTAAGTTCCCTCCCATTTTAAGCATAGCGACAGTTTTAATGCCTATTCACAGTCAATTAAAAATTACATTTTCTCCCGCCACATCCAGTAAAACAATTACATTTAAATAAATTTAGATGTAGCCACTAAGTATGTTTATAAATAATTAGTAACTCATATGTACTGCACTACAGAGAAAAATGCTGCAGTTCCTTCAGCATTTAGCCTTCTTAATGCTTCTTCTGATACAAATGAGGAAAAAAAAGCCATGTCTTTTAATAGACTGAAGATAGATACTGAAGATTAAGTTTCTACAGATCTTTGGTACACTGTCCTGGGGACAAACTTTGAGCACCAAGAGCACTGTGCACATGAAGAGCTCTGATCTGGAGCAGTAGGGCTAGCAGTGACCACAGAGGTACTCATGGAGAAACCGGGGACCCCAACAGGGGAAAAGGAGAAGATTATGTTCTTCATCTAATGGAATGCTTCAAAACCTCTTGGGCCATGTATTGGTCTACCTGCTTCTGGATACTCACAGAATCACAGAATCACAGAATATTATGAGTTGGAAGGGACCCACAAGGATCATCTAGTCCAACTCCTCTTGGCTTCCAGGGAAACAGGGTTCTGTCTCATGGTGAATGGCACTCCTGCTTTGTTTTAATACATACAGGTTGTGCTGAGACCAACAATCCCACATCTATACTGGTCCCTGCTACCCTGGCAAATGGTTCTTAAAACATTTCCTGACATCAGACACTGCCTGATCTACAAAAGCACTAACTGCAAGTGTGTTATTAAATTTTTGTGACAGCCATTGTCCTGCTGAGCTAGGAGACGAGGTTATAGCTGGCCAATCCTTCTGGCACAAGAGTCGTTGCAAAATTCTATCATACTAAAAAACTTCTCCTAACCCTACACAACCTCATCCAAGGGTGTTCCATGTTTATTTCCCATTGTTTCAAACACTACAAGGAAAAATCCTTTCTGCACGCTAAAAAGGGGGCTTCAACCCCCCTTCTGTGTGTGCCAAAGGACTCTACTACTCACAAGGGACACAAGCCATTCCCTGCACAGGCCTCCAAAATCCATGTGGGAGAGACTCAAGCCCACCCCATTCCACCTCGTGCGTTACAGTGGCTTGACATCCCCTCTATGTTCTCGATCCAGTACGTATAATTTCATCAAATCTGGTTAAAATGCCACATCAGCCAAGAGACTCATATCTATCCACTCCTATAATTTGTACAGAATCTGCTCACGGAATTTTAACACTCACTCTTTGACTCCTCCTTGCTCCAAAGATCCCAGGTGAACTCACCCAGGGCCAACAGTTGGATGTTTGGAGAAAGGAGACTCAAAAGGTAGTGGCCTAGAGTCCCATCTCTTTAGGAAACTTCTTAGGAAACATATCAGTCTGACTATATACAAGACTGTCAGTCACAGTCCCAAAGACAGAGACTTTAACTGCTGGGACTGAAGGCTCTTCAACGTGAGATGACTCGTTACACACATCACTCACACACAGTCAGACCAGGTTTCCTTACCAGTTTGGCCCTACATCTCCCACAGCAGAGACTGAGATGTCTAGTTCCATAAAGAGCAATTTGCTCAAGGCAAAGAAAAATAGAAATAGACAGAGCTGGATGCCTCCAAGGACTCCAACAAAGGAATCCCTGGGTTTTTGTACACCCACAGTCCACTCACACGCAAGTCTCACTCTTACACCTGAGTCCTCCACTCCTGCACTCTCTCCCAGTGTCCATTCACCTCATTGGGTCTTCATGCCCTTTGTTACCCAAAGGGTTGGCAGTTCGCAGCTCCTGCTGTGTCTCTCCATGTCCATTCACCTGGCTGGCACCCCCCCATCCTCATGCTCTTTGTTATCCAAAGGGTTGGCAGTTCACGGCCTCTTGTCTCAGGCTCTGATGTGCATCTCAATGTGCAAACCAAGCTACCAGAACCATATGTATTCTGAAACGAATTAGTACACACAAGTGAGGTCGTTTATACCAAATTCAGCTCACACTGTAATATAGATTCACCCAAGCCTTATGCCAACATCTTGCTGCTTAGGGGGCACAAAAGTGCCAAAAAACGGATGTTTCAATGCTTAGAGTTCTAATTCCACAGAATATATGCAAATATTTTCAATTCACTCTCATTCAATTTCTTTTGCATAGTCTTGTAGTGAATAATGTCTGCAGGATTCAATCCCACACAAACTACTTTATGGGAGTACCTGAATTCAAGTGGAGAGCGTTTGACTGCATATAAATATGAGATTTTAGTAAGTGACTGCAAAAACAGATTCTTCTCATACATGTGCAGAAAGTGAAATAAAATCATAGAACTGTTGAATTAACTTCTCTAGAAATTCCCCACAAGCTTTACCCAGGAGTATACATTACTTAAATTATGTGCATAAACCAAAAAGAGGATAACATTTTTTTATATATATGTACTGATTAAATGCATTGGTTTTCAAAACCAATACACCATAATAAATATGTAAATTCCTACTCTAATTAATGAATTACAATTCAAGCTGCAGACAAGCTGTTTCTTTTTAGATATTATATTGATTGAATTCTCTGTGCCTTTTTTAAGTGCACCATTATCCTCCAGCAAAACATTTGATTTATGATTCAGATACAGTGGAAGTTTTAAGCTTTAGCCCCAGATGTCTGAAAAAAATAAAGACAAAGCAAGCATTTAACCAGGAATGACACCAAATGTCAACATCCCAGCAGTTTATACAAGAAATGTACTCTTACACGTACTAGTGCTGCAGAGGGCCAAGGTAAAACAAAATAGATGGGTCACCCACAGCAGGGAAAAGGCCACTTTGGGGATGGTTATATAATACATTTTTTCTTTATTGAACCTTAGTCATTCACAAATAGTTTTTTTCCACAACCAAAATCAACATGTTTTTCCTCCACTTTGCTTTGACCTTGTTCACTAGCATACATCCTTCTTGAGAACCAATTCTAAGTCAACGACATAAGCTTCACTATTACCTACATTTTTCAAACAGACAAGAATAATGCACAACCCAAAACTATGCTTAAGACCCTTGTAAACTGCAATGATCCTTCTGTACATGTCAGGGCTTGTAGGTGAAGCAGTCTGATTTGGGTTGTCAGAATTCACAGTTAATTTAGCACTAGCATGATTCTGAACTTTAAAAATGTCATGTCAGAGCTGCCAGACACAGTCATACTGTTATTTTGTCTTTTCAATTAATAGCATAGTACTTAGAGTCACTTGATAATTACTCAATGGGCAAGAAATTTTGCCCGGATATTCAAAAATGGTCTAATTAGTCATGGTGCCCACCTAGTTGCAGGTAAAGTGAATCCTTTTGTTCATGAGCAAGCAAACCTAGTAGATAAGATGCACCTAACCACTTTAAAAGCCTCTGCACAAAACAACAAGCCTTACATTCTAGCCCAGCTGCCATACACCCATTATCACACACTGTACTGGTCATATAAGAGATGTCACAGCTCATACACACAAAGAAAATGAGCTCTTAACTCTGTTGTGTTTACATATTCACAGATTAGCATAGAGAAACCTCCATTGTCACTACCACACCCCTTAAAGGGACACTCCCTGTAGAGCAGTCTTGTTAATGCTCAGGAAGATATTATTGAAACATTGGAGGATGAATCTACTATATTGTCTGCTGATTTTACAGTAGAAAAGTATCTAGATGCTCTCTGATAGAGAGGTTTAGACCCTTTTTTAATAAGATCTTTTTATTTGCACAGAAATACACAAAGTAGATAAAACAGATATTCTTTTCAGATATTGATGCAGGGAGAAAATCAACAGAGACATAATACTGAAAGCTGGTCAAAGAAAACATACGTATAACCTAACGATGTCCTGTAAAACTAAATCAGTGAATTCTTGCCAAATGCTTATTCAAAAACTGAGAAGAAAACACAAATAGTCTTATAGTTATGTCATATAATTCTTACTGACATTTCCGGAACAAGTGTCTCAATATTTTCCCCTAAAGTATTTTTTAATTATCTACTACTGTGGAAATAAGTCAATATTAAAACAAAATAATTACTAGTCCAAAAATTGTTTTTTCCACTGGATTTGATTTTGGAAGAGAACATAAAAATCAATGGGTTTATTCTAAAAGAAAGGGAACTCTTGCATTTTTCACAAGACACCCTGGCGATACAGTCAAATTTGGATTACATAGCTGAGTGACAAGCAAAAAGCAAATTTGCAGGGGGAAAAAATCACATTAAATTGCTCAGTACAGTTTCTCTGGTGCAGATCCCTGTCTGACAGAGAATGCTAACTGGAAGACCCAGTCCCAGCACTCTGCTTACTAAAGACTGATGAGCACTCACCACTTTTGCTAAGCATGGAGGATGCCCTCCCAGCAGGTCTGCTTATTTGTTCCTCACATATAACACTCTAGCACTTCAAGTCTTTGTCCCTAGTTGGACCATTCCCACTCTTCTGACTGCAGAGAACTTCTCAGCCAAGTTCTAATCACTACACAATGACCCATGGAACAAGGAGGATGAGGGTGCTCAATGCTCTGCCACTCTAGCAGAGAAGCAGCAGCTTGGGGCATCAAACACAGCCACAAGCAGCAAGTGACACTAGAAAAAGTGACATTAGATGCAGGTTGGCCTCTGAAGGAGGAAAATCCCCTTACACGCTACAGCTCTGGGACAGCAAATGATAGAAATCCGCTTTGCTTTCTCTGTGGAAAAAGGATGAATTTCACTATTGCCATTGCTGTTTCTCCAAAGCAAGGCTGTAGCGAACAGAGGCTGACTAAGCCTCCCAGGTTCACTCTGTGGCTACGGGCAAGCTTTTTGTACTGGATTAAGAGTCTGTGATCAGAGGCCGCGCAGAGGGAGTATCTGCGCCTCAGGCAGCCCAGCACACTCAGGTGAACAAAGAGCAGAGCAGCTCCTCTTTCCGTGATTCAAATGCTGCAAAACATGTCCCTACTAATGCTGCTCGTTGTGGTCCTGGGGCTAATGGCCAAGCAACTGCTTTTTTCTGATCTTTGGTGAAGCTTGTGCCACTGAGGGCCTTAAGTCTTACGCTTAAATAACGCAGAAGCTGAGATTGTAGTTAAATACTAGTGCAGAAATAGGTGCAGATGTGAAGTAGCAGTGACTAGTCTGCTGTAACTAGTCTGTTGTAACTATTTAATCTGAGAGCAAACACTCAGTTTTATCAACAATTCAACTTTTTCATTTCCCTCCCTACTTTAAGACAACTTTTTAAAAAAATTGTTAAAATTCATAACAGTAGTGTTGTTCTTTTATTCCACTTTGAACTGAGGTTCTACCTACCAGAATAAATCAGGAGGAGTTAACTGGATCCACTGAAAACAATGAGTCAAATCCGTCTTCTTACATAACTGCTGTGTAAAAGTGCACTATAATTACATTTCTACATACATAGATACCAGAAAGGGGGTCATTACACCTGCTTCTCCTGAGAAGCCTTGATACTCTTCACGAGTCAACTGTCCTTTTCTGCTTTCCCAGAACTAAAATGGTAGTTATAACAACTATTTATCTTCAGTCCTTAGGTGCTTGACAAGGTTTATTCAGTGCTTAATAATGCAAGTTGAAGTGAATTAGCAGTTGAACACCTTTTTTAATTATTATTTTTAACATTGAAATGTCTGTCCTGAGTCCCAGGGTTTTTCAGAACAGCTGCATGCCTCAGTCTTGTAATGAACAAGTTGAGGGGGCAAGAGTGAAGGAATAAGAACAGCCCACACAGCAGGGCAGATGAGGAATTTAATTTGTAATTGCAACACAAGCTTCTGTCTTCATCGCTAAATACCAGCTGCAGAGAGGCAGCAAGATTTTCTTAAAGGACTTTCTCGAAGGACTTCTTAAAAGACATTCTTAAAGGACTTGTTTTGCAGTGGGCAGATGCAGACTTTAAAGAGGGAGAAAGTAATAAATATTTAAAAATACCCACAAGTAGTTTGGGAATAGTAGCTAATGTGTTCAGGCTACAGAGGATGCTTCAGAGAGAGAAGGCCATCGGCAGTTTGCCCTTCACCACTTGCATAACTTTCACCTCAAACACAAGATGCTTCACTTAATCTTCTTGCAGTTACATCTGTCAATGTAACTTGTCTGTTTGGAATAGAGAAATGGCCTATCATCAGTGCCTCACTAAGTATCAAGAGCTGAACTCTCTGTCATGAACCATTCGAAATGCAATTTCTCCTACTCCGGAAATAAGATTTTGATCTGCAAATTTGATGCCTTAAGATTTCCACATTAATACATAATAACACAAGAATGCACCCAAACTTAGGCAAGCCAAAGCCTTTGACATATTCCAAGTGGCATGTCCTCTCAGGTTTGCCCTATACCCATGTCTTGTCCATGTGACTAATGTGGGTAAAAATGAGTGGGAGTGCATTGCATCAACTGCTCTTCAAAATCCGTTGGTTTGTTTCCATTACTTTTTTTCTTTTAGAGGCAAGAGAAATGGTTCATGTTTATAGCATCTAGAAAATTAAGACTGAAATGGCTGAGGTTCAGATCTAATATTGCCACTCTAGGAATTCATGCTTGATAATTTACAGTCTGCTAAGCATAGGTAAGCACCCAATACAACTTATCTCCTTTGGATTTGGTCACTTAAATATTTTGGAAATCTGAAATAGAGATCAGGCTTTAACCTACCCTTGCTCAAGAGAGCAAGTAAAGTAAGAAATATCGCAAACTTACCTTAAAACATCAACAAGTTCTCAGAGTTAAAGGAATCTCTGAAATGGAATGGAAGGCACACACAGACAAGTTACACTGAGAGAAGCTGAAGATTTTGCAGCAGCTACTATTGCACTTTCAAGTGGTAGCTTAGAGCCCGGTCATATTGTCCACAGGCATGTTTGCCCAATATTCAGGAGCCAAACTCATGACAACAAAAGCAACTCGGAAGGTATAAACTTGTTAATGAACTTACCACTCCTGTGATTTCAGTAAACTTGCCTGTTAGGTGACGTGTACAGGTGACGTGTACAATTTTGGTTTGAATCACATAATCACAGAATATTATGA
>WEKX01024884.1:0-26170 GCA_013390025.1 Pitta sordida
TTCTCCTGACACACCAAAACTTCCAGTCATGACTTCTTACTACATGACCTTCACCATATTTTGGTAACTTTAAAAAAAAAAAGTAAACCTAAACATCTTGAATAAAATAAATTTCGGGCAATAAAAACCTCCCAAGAAATTACAAAGTTTGGTAAATATTATTACAGAAAGATCTGAATATTAATTTTTGAGGACCAAGAAGTGAATAAGTTTAATGATCTAAGTTTGTCTTGAAAACTTCAGCGATAAACACCTCAGTTCTCTAGAAAAAATATACATCTATAAGTATGTGTACTTGCACAATGCAAGTTCCATAAAATTGTTAGAACTACTTTCCTGCATCAACATTTCCTGCATCAGCATCCTGAGGCCTCGCTATTACTGTGATCAGAAAATAGACAGGGAAAATAACTTGTGGCAGAGGAACCAGGGTGACAAAATATCAGGGCAAAAATGAAGAAAACACTTAGCAATATATAAGGAAGTTTACAATAAAATCATACTTACTGTGTAGTCTTTGTGTTTAATTATTAGTCCCTTGAAATAAGAGTTATCATGTGAAAAATATAAGGGGTGCTGTAATGCAGTGTGTATTACAATGGTAAAACTACTGTGATAAGTGTCTTTTTTTTTTTAAATGAAATGAAGGTAGACAAGTACAAATTAGATTAAGAAATTCATTCATCGAAACAGAGCATTTCCTTAAGTCAGCTGATTGTTGCACAAAAAAAGTGAATCCTATATTGCCCTCAAATCAATGGTTGCTTTTTAAATCACAGAATCACAGAATATTCTGGGTTGGAAGGGACCCACAAGGATCATCTAGTTTAACTCTTAACACTGTCTCCCTGGTGGGAATCAAACCCCGGTCTCCCACACGACATGTGTACAGTGGTAAGTGTCCCCACCTGGCGTGCGGGAGACCCGGGTTCGATTCCCGCCAGGGAGACAGTGTTAAGAGTTGGACTCGATGATCCTTGTGGGTCCCTTCCAACTCAGAAGATTCTGTGAGAACTTACCACTGTACTAAAGTGGATTTTTAATGACCTTATTAAAGCTGAGATCTCACACCAGGTGTAAAAGTGTGCTAGATACTGTGTCTTCCAAAAGTGAAAACTGTGATTTTGGTTTAACTGTGATTGTTGTCTCATGGATCCCAAAGCAGGCAAAACACCTTAAATAGTCATGAGTCAAATGAGACACTTTCTGAGGAATAATACAGGGGCTAGTAATGTGGTCAGTTTTTTAAAACTACTCCATGAGTGGTATAAAAGAAGGAACAGTTATGAAAACACATGCAAATATGAGATACAGAATATTTTTCCATTGACAAAGAAGTCAGTAGAAAGAGTATACACTACTTTTCCGGACCTAATTTCTAAGGGTCATGTACAATTTTTCTCTGCATTGCACAATGTAAATTTAGACTTCATAAAAAGCCACAATCAATGAAGTAAAATTTTTGCACAGTATGTACTATCTGTTAAAATCACCACAACATGAAATAATTCAATTGAAAACTTTTCTTCTAAAAGACCACGTTACATAAAAAGTGACTTCTATTAGTTTTAACTTGAATCAGAATTCTAGGCTCAATGTCTTTATGCAATGCAAAATGCTATACTTAGATCCTTGGACTGTTACAAAATGTTTTTTGCAAAAAATACTCATAAACTCTACTTTTAAAATGCTCATCACTTCACTAATTTCCCCTAAGAATCTATACAGCATCTCTTATTTCCAAAATTCTGTCTTCCTGACATTTCAACATTTTGCTCCAGTCTGCTAAGAATGTGCACAAATTGGGTCAATGTTTGCTTGGGGTTTTTATTTATCTGTTTTTTAAATAAAAAGAGGAATAGATTATCTGCTAAGAGTAGTCTTAAAAATCAACATGTTGAAGCATTCGTCTTTGCATGGTATGTACTTTTTTTCCTATTTGGAGAAATGTGCTTTGAGAGCCAAAAATTTTGGGAAGTTTAAAGTGAGGAGATGTGGACAATTTCATATATAGCTGTCTCTTTAAAATATGTTCCTCACTTGCAAATATTTTGTATGCAATACAAGTTTCAAAGTGTTACTGTGATTCAGACATACGTGTTTTATGTTTCAAATTCTCTTGCCTGTACATCTTGCCTAGGCAATATAAAAATTTTTCTCTCCAGTTTTTGATGTCATCTTTTCTGTGTGGTGATTTTTTGGCATTTTGCAGTAAGTAACAGTGAGAACACAGTTAGGCTTTAAAGTGAACTAATCTCTCTTCTGCCAAAGCTTTCAAGGCATTGTTCTGTGTTGTTATTGTTCTGTTCTGTGTCATATTTTTAATCTGACTTGGTGAACAAATGAACTCTGAGCTTCATGAGATGCTGAACATTATAAATCAAAGAGATTTTTTTGTTCTTATGAGAATACAAAGCCTGGAATTAGTTCCATATTTTCTGAATTGATATGTTCTCACAGCTCCACACATAATGCCCTTAATTCAGGTAATTTTTTCCACATTAGTCGTCATGAGGCAATTTTTACCCCCTCCCACTCAATTAAAAAAGTGTATAACCTTTTTGTTCTCTTAAGGCAATTATTCCCTCCATGTTTCAAAAGACAAATTGGGCCATAAATTGTATTTAAAACCCATGGGCAGAATGTATGACTTTGGAATCACTTTAAAATAAAATGGGCAGTAGACATTCCAACTAGTTTGGTATATGTGCTCTACAAGAAGATTAAACTAAGGCAGGAATTTTTTCTAATAAAATTAGTGAAAATCTAAGATCTTAAAAAGTGCCTGGAAACCATACTTTACTGGTAATGCAGTTAATGGGTGATATGTCTTTGGACACTACTGTCCTTAAACATCTACATTGTGGTATTGATTATTTACTCATCAAAGTCAAAATTATGTTGACTGAGTGATGTGGATAATGGGAATGCAGCAGTGTCCTAGGGCTAATTTATCTTTCTCTTAGAAGCCTGGGCAATTGCTAGTGCAGCCTTCATGACTTTTCTCTTGCTCCCTCCTCTCCTCAAATGGGACCAGTCAGCTGCTCGTTTTCATTCTCTCTCTCATTAAGCTTTTGTCTGCTTGCTTGCCTTGTCCTTTATGTCAGAGTGCTGTGGCGGCTGCAGTGGTACAGTGTGTTTATGGCTCATCAGGGCAGGGCTGTGGGGAACTGGACACCTGCCTTGTTGCAGCATCGGTGGTGCAGGTACTGATGGCCCAAGGGGTCTGAGAGAAGGGATACTAGGCCATGGGCAGGGTGAGCAGAGGTTGTGTCCCACGGGGGCTGGTGGGTGCCCGGCCGCACCGAGCTGGGGCGAGGGAGGCAGGCACCCGCGCCATGGCGGAACAGAGCTGGAGAAGCTGCTGGAGTGGTTACAGGCAGAGGGAATGGGGGACCTCGGGGTGTCTGCATGGTTGGCATTGTTCTCTGCCGGGCAGAAAGACAATTGTGTGTGTCTGTGCAGGAGTGGAAGGCACCTTCCCCCCAACCCCTGCGGTGCCCTTTGTGTGCCCACAGTCAGGCAGGCCCCGTGGCTGGGGCCCGGTGGAGCCCAGGGGCTGTGCCCGCCACTCGGCCGCCACTCGGCTGCTGCTTACTGCCCGCCCCACCACTCGCCCCCCGCCCCACCGCTCACCTGCCTCGCTGGAGCACAGCCAGACAACTGAGACTAGCCTCGCTCTCAGGACCATCCTCCAGACCTTATTAGGGGAGGGGCGTGGCTACAGGTACGGTATACTTGAATACTTAGTAGGTTCGCTATCTTTGCTGGTTCCAAGACTCGCGTGAAGAGGGCCAGACTCAACAGCTCACGAGTAACAGGGGATCACTGTTTTCCAATTCTTCAAAACATTTTGGTTTTCATGAAGATGCATTCTCTAATGAAAAAATAATGGCATCCTGATACCAGAAAGGTGAGTAACATGTCACTTGAGCACAATCACAAGGCATAAATGATGGCATTGAACAATCCTAAAACGGGCATTTAGGGTCTGAAGGAAATCCTGGATCCACATTCTGTTTAAGAGAGTTCTAGCACTGACTTCAAGACCGGGAAAGGTTCACCTCTGTAACAAGGCTTCAGCTTTCTCTCCACAGATTATGGGTTGGAAATATAACCAGAAATATTCCTTATTTATTTTTCTGGGCTTTGAATGAGACTCATAACTTGTGAAGACACCTAATGATGGCACATAAATATGATATCCCAACTGGGGGAAATGAACACTTGAGGTACAATGTTGTGAATAATAAATGAATGAGACACAATCTGGAGGGAAAAACTTCATGCTTAAATTCTTGATTCTGTATTCACAAAATAGTCACAAACATATTTGTTGCTGAAGCATCACAAATAATGATATTTTGGATGAAATAACATCTCCCAAACCTAACTGAAACAAAAGTTGTCTTCTAAGCTCAAGGGGAAAAACAAGGAGTACAAAGAAAATGCTCACAAAGACACTGAGCAAGAGAAAGACAAGATTGCCTGCTTTTGTATTCTTTTTTGACCACGATTTGATGCAAGGATAATACAGAGTTCTTTCTCCCAGCAGTGCCAGAATCTCCTGGTATCTCTAAAGTTAATGAAAACACAAATCAAAAAACAGTCCTGAGGTCAAAATCAGATCCATGTTTTGTCTTTCTTTTGCACTGTCAGTTGCTGCACAAAGGTTTTCCAGAAGCCATTAGTACTTCAGCATTCAATTTATATAAGACAAAATAGAGTAAAAGTTCACAATCAAATGCTGCCTGTAGCTTATGACCAGTTCAATTACAGCTTTTATTAATGTAACCTTGATCAAGTTATCTTGCTGCTACTAAATAATTTTGACAATTACTTAATTTATTAAAAAATGTGCTTAGGTTCTTCCAAATATTTGCAAATTCAGAGTTTTTCTGGAAATAGGGAAGTATTAAAATAAAAAAATCCCCAAAATTTATGATTACAATAAACCAGATCGATGAACAAGTCATAAAAGTGACTCTTCAGGAAAGATGGGAAATCATATATCAAGAAGGGAATCTGACTTTGAGCCTTTTACCTTGGAGTTCTTAACCATGCAAATATAGTTCTTTTTTTCTCTTTTAGATGCTTAATAAACTGTACAAGAAAATTATTAAAAGACAATGAGCTTTCATTTCAACCAGGGAATTTGAAGAAAGACCATGTTTTGCTTGAATATGTGATGACCCTCCTTCAATTTTCCAACAGAAAAATTCAGAGCTCCTGTCCCAGGCTAGGCAACTGGGAACACAGAGTTATATAATCAATGTACATATTTGTAAAACAAAACAAAATGAAAGTTCTCAAACTCATCCCCTCTTTAATTCATAGTCTTCAGTTCTTGCTTCCTTTTAATTTCTTAAAAGCAGCTGTTTCTGCAAGGTTTTCTTTCAGGCTAAGAAACAGATCTTGACAAAAGAAAATGAATGACTGTTTAATTATTTAGTTTTTATTTCAACAAGACAAACAAAGAACAATAAATATTCATGTGAGTCAAACCCATTTTCCTGCCTTCTTACCCCTCACCTTGCAAATATTTTGTTTTCACAGCTGAAGTGTTTTTCACACAAATTTATGTGGCATACAAAGTGTTCAGTTGTACTTGCCTTGGGAGTGTATTTACCTGAATTTGAATTAGGAGTTCAAAGGATGAACCTTGACTGAGTGATTCAAAGCAGATATGAATATTTATTTCTGAGTCACTTCTTGTCATGGCGAGAAGTGAAGGTCTTGAAGGAGAGCTGTTTTTAAACTTTCAATTACACCTTCTTCAGTGGAAGGATAGTTCCTACATTTCTTCCCACTGATTTTCAAGTAATATTTCCAGTGTTACAGAAGAATGATGTGGGCAAACAAGGGAAGTAGGACACTTCCTCCCCATAGTCAGTTGAAAAACTGTTCACCATGGAAAGCACAGCCATTAGTTCTGGTCTTCAACACTGTTGCACATTGCTCCTCTTCCTTTCCACCAAACACAGCCTGCTCAGCTATTTAAATGGTGTGTACCATTGAGGAGCTCTTTCTGTAAAGCCATTAATATACCTGATCGAAACCCAAGAAGACTCTTGCAGGGTGAGTTCATCTTCTCAGTGGTCCCAGACACAACTTTTACTCATCAACTCAGATTTTTGTCAGGCTATTTAACCTGGGAAGAAGCTTCCAGAAACTGTATCTTCTTTCCTTGCGTATACCCCAGCATTTTGTTACTCCCTGGTCACTTCAGGAAGGAACAAATTTAGTTTTTTTTTGTTGAGGAGATTCACTATCTTAATTTCAAAATGCATCAAGAAGATGAATATTGAATGGAAAACATAAAGCCTGTGGCTTTCCAAATGATGTATTTTAGTCATCAGTTGCTGGTGATTCTATATTTCTATTACAAAGATGGTAAATATGTATTTGAGGAGATTAAAGACCTTCCAATTTTTGGCTTTGTTCCAAACCCATACTAAAAGAGGCAACATGGGAAATATGTCAAGAACACAGGTTCACACAGATAAAATTTAGACATTTTTATTACAGACTGAGCAGTAAAATACAATGGTTTTTGTCTTGTGCCATATTAAGCTTTCCTTGCAGCTTAAATTGAAAAAAATTCCATGAAGTTATTTCACTATTTAAAACAAGATCTCATAGCAGAAGTGTCATTCTCTTCTATGAAACATCTCCCTTGTAACAATCCCCAATGTGATGTTTAGTTTTTACTAATAATTATCTAAGGATGTGTTCCAGTGTTAGGTACATAAAACTGAAATAAAGCAGCAGTATTAGACTGTATAACAGTGTGTAACACAATGGGGATTTACTTTTCTAATAAAGTACAGGAAGTGTTTCTTCCCAGAGCTGTAGCAGGAGCTGTAAATTTTTAGAGGCTCTGGTCACATTCATATCATTTGATTGGAGTCATCAAATGATTTAGGTTAGAAGAGCCTTGTGCAGGTTAACCTGGCCAGTTTCCTACTGAAAGCAAGGCCAGCTTCAGAGTTAGATCATGGGTTTTTTTGCAATATTCAAGCAATTTTTGAATACTGTATGTGTCACAGTCTTCTCTTATTTCCATTTTCACACCCAATTGGATGCTGAGTTAGATGAAGGTTTGGTTTGACCCAGTGCAACTGTCCTGGCATTCTCTTCAGAGAAGTGCCATTTTCTTGGTGTTCTTAATGATGCAGTGCTCTCCTATGAGCAGAGGAATGGCACCTGACTATGCTGGCAAGTGCCTTTTTCTTTTTAAAACCAGCAGAGCACAGAAGCTGGGCAGATTGCTTGCCCTCCAGGGGATGTCCTATCTTCAAGTCATTTTTACACACATGCTGTGTGACAGAGAGCTAAAAAGCAGAAGCATAAGCTTGCTTGTCATGTCCGAAGTGTCAGTAAGTGGGCTGAGGTTGAGGAACTTCAGAGGCCTTTAGCATGTGAGGAAATTTCCCCTGTTCACTTAGTGTGAATCCCATATTCCTTAAAAGGATTATTAGTTTTACTCCCTTTTTGGGAGACTGTTTCAAAATAGTCTGCTGACTAGCAGTGCTTCTTATTTGAGCCCCCTGGCTTTTGCTCTGCAATCAGCTAGCTCCTGGCCATAAAAAGAATGTGACAAATGGAGAGGAAGTATGAAAAACATCAATTGTGCAAAGCCATAGTAGATTTCCATAATTTCCAATTGTTATGTAGAATATATGAACATTCAGATTAAGCTGCTATTTTATTCCATCTGATTTGTGACACCATGACTCTTGATTATACGTGCATTAAGATGACTCAATATCATCTCTGTGCATCAAACTTCATCTTATATTTTTGCTGCATGTAGGTGGCATAAATGACAAATTATTTTCCCTGTCCTATTGCAAGCATCAGGATTGCATGTTCCTGAATACAGGTAGTGGGTGTCAGGGCACACTAACATTTTCCAGTGTCTACAGTTCATCCCCTCACTCATTCACAAAATAATGAGGCCCAGTAAGATTTCTGAGGTTTGCTGCAGGGTAAAAGTCACAATAGGATTCTTCCTACTTATAGGAAATAGCGAGTTACAGCACAGATCACAGAGTAGCATAACAATATCATGTTCATAGTTGCTGAATTCCAACTAAGAAAACCCTTACACCTTGGACCAGTAGGTAAATCCACTTTAGTACAGTGGTAAGTGTCCCCGCCTGGCGTGTGGGAGACCCGGGTTCAATTCCCGCCAGGGAGACAGTGTTAAGAGTTGGACTCGATGATCCTTGTGGGTCCCTTCCAACTCAGAATATTCTGTGATTCTGTATGATATGCACTGGTGAAGTTCTAGTTAGAATGCTCTTTAGAACTTAATATATCCAGTGAGTTCTACCTATATGTCAGTGGACAAAATGGAACAGGACTAGAGAAACAAAACAACCCAGAGTGACTACCTCTTCCTTTCCCAGGGCCATAGCCATGCCTTGTAAAGGAGAAAATAAATATGAATGGTACTGATGACAATGATGGAATTTAGAACCCAGCCTCAAACAGACCTTCCTCTGAAGCAGATCTCAAGGCTGTTCCGCTGTTCAATTGCTATCCTCTTCAGATTAACAAAGATTGCTTTAATACATAAAATGGAGTTGTAACAAAGACACCAAAGTAGGATATGACAGAATCTGGGCAGTGGAGAGAGGTGAAGAATCCCATATAACTTGTGGCCAACAGTTCTGAGTTTGTGGTCACAAACTACGATAACTAAAACTCAATTTTAGTTGTCCATCAACTGCTCTGGTCAATATGCTAACAAATCCCATCTACTATCAGATATAGAGACTGAGAGATAGTTGGTAAGTGATATTGTGATTGGAGGAAATCTGGGAGGTAGTGACCATGAGATCATAGAGTTTTCAATCGGTAGTGTGACGAGAAAGGGCATGAACAAAACCTCCATGCTAGATTTCCAGAGGGCAGACTTTAGACTGTTTACAAAATTAATTGGCAGGGTACCATTAGAAACAGCCCTTAAAGGCACAGGGATCCAGGAAGGCTGGACATATTTTAAGAATGAGCTCATGAAGGCACAGGAACAGGTGGTCCCAATGTGCCGAAAAATGAGTTGGAGGGGCAGAAGGCCTGCCTGGATGAGCAAAGAGCTCCTGAAAGAACTAGGGGAAAAAAGGAGGATGTACAGCCTTTGGAGAAAGGGGGGGATAAGTCAGGATGTGTTTAAGGAAGTCGTCAAGTCATGCGGGAGAAAAACAAGAGAGGCAAAGGCCCAAATGGAATCCAAACTAGCCCTCAAACTAGCCATTTCTGTTAAGGACAACAAGAAATATTTCTATAAATACATCAACAGTAAAAAGAGAGACTGCAACAACCGTCACTCCTTATTGGATGCAAAGGGGAATATAGTAAGCAGAGATGAGGAAAAGGCAGAAATATTTAATACATACTTTGCCTCTGTTTTAAACAGTAAGACAGACTGCCAGCAGGACAACTGGACTTGTGGGTTGCCGGAAGGAGTAGGGGTGCAATATAACCCGCCTGTAATCCAGGAAGAGGTAGTCAGAGACTTGCTGAGTGGCTTGGATTCTCACAAGTCCGTGGAACCAGATGGGATCCATCCGAGGGTGATGAAAGAACTAGCAGATGAACTCGCCAAGCCACTCTCCATTATTTACCAACAGTCCTGGCTTACCGGTGAGGTACCACAAGACTGGAAATTGGCTCATGTGACACCCATCCACAAGAAGGGCAGGAAAGATGATCCGAGTAATTACAGACCCGTTACCCTGGACTCAGGCAAAGTCATGGAACAAATAGTCCTGTGTGCTACTACGCAACAACTGCAAAATGACCATGACATTAGAACGAGTCAGCATGGATTTAGAAGAGACAGGTCCTGCCTGACTAATCTAATCGGTTTCTATAATGTGGTGACTGAGAAAAGGCTGTGGATGTTGTGTATTTGGACCTTAGCAAAGCCTTTGACACGGTTTCCCACAATAAGCTTCAGGAGAAACTCCTAGAGCATGGACTGCATGGAAACATTTTATGCTGGGTTAGGAATTGGTTCGACGGACGAGCTCAGAGAGTGTTGGTGAATGGTGCCACATCCAGCTGGCAACCAGTCATTAGTGGAGTCCCACAGGGGTCAGTGTTAGGCCTGGCACTGTTCAACATCTTTATTGACGATATGGATGAGGGAATTGAGTCCATCATCAGCAAGTTTGCAGATGATACCAAGCTGAGGGCAAATGTCGAAGTGACGGAGTTTAAGAAGTGCCCCAGTTTAAGAAGGATGTTGAGCTGCTTGAGAGGGTCCAGAGAAGGGCAACAAGGATGGTGAAGGGACTGGAGAACAAGCCCAATGGGAGCGACTACGGGAACTAGGGTTGTTCATCCTGGAGAAGAGGAGGCTCAGAGGTGACCTCATTGCTGTTTACAACTACCTGTGGGGAGGTTGCAGCCAGGTGGGTTTGAATCTCTTCTCTCAGTCTGACGACACCAGAACAAGAAGACATGGCCTTAAGCTACGTCAGGGGAGGTTAAGACTGGATGTTAGGAAGAGTTTTTTCACAGAGAGAGTGATCTCTCAGTGGAATGGTCTGCCCTGGGAGGTGGTGGAGTTGCCATCCCTGGAGGTGTTTAAGACAAGACTGGACAAGATGCTCAGTGACATGGTCCAACTGGTGGGAGGCTTGGATGTGTGGAGCATGGTGCCCATGGTTCCACACTTGTGGGCCTGATCCCTGGGTGGGCGTTCACTTGGGTGTTGGACTAGATGATCCTGTGGGTTCCTTCCAACTCAGAATAACCTGTGAACCTGTGAGGTTGGTATCAGCAATAGTATAAACACTGTATTGAAACCTTCTTTGTTCAAAATCTCATTTACAGAAATCATATGCTTGAGTCCAGAGGAAATCAAAGTCTTTGAATCCTGCCCCAGTAATAAGAAACATTCATGCAATAAGAAGAGGAAACTAGTCATATTAAACATTGTCCCATAACACTGAAATTCTATGAGTCTTAAAACCAGGGTTGTGCAGTGTCTGTAGTTCCCCATCCTTGGTTGGCAATATACCCTCCCATCAGAAATTAGAATATTAATATCTGGACCTCTGCAGTATTTTTATGATTGGGTGAGAGTGGACTCTTCTCCATAAAGAGAAAGATATTGGAAGTTATATCTAAAGTGTTTTGAAGGATTTAACATTTTCACAGACAGCTTTTTAATACGAGAGAAATGCCTCCTAGTAGTTGAAGGATACATGCATGAAGGAATAGGAAGATTGTTATTTTTAAAAAACAGTGAAAGAGATTCAACCTCAGTACTTACTGAAACTGATGAGCCAAATACTAGGTTGAATGCTCTGGGAGGAATTCCTACCCATGAATTTATGGAACTCAACTACTTGGGTTATTTAAAGTAAAATTCACCCTCCCCCTCAAATCTGAAATCCTGTAGGAAGCACCCTGGCAGACTTTCCATCTCTGATTGCCTTGATTTATGTACATCTAGTCTCCATCTTCCAGAGCCACAGAGCCCCAAAACAAGCAGAGGCTCTTTCATGCTTACCTTGACTGTACAACACAAGAGGCCCTTTGTAGGAAGACACTGTAATGTACTATATATCCTAAGGAACTCAGGAGGTGCTAAAGTTGCAAAATGTCAGCTCTTAAAATTCTTTGGACCACCTCTATCCCCATAGTAACAGTAATTCAGCAAAAGATATTTCCATAAACTAACGAATATTTTCTGTGCAGAACACTTTACTTTCAAGCTCCCTCTACCTTAATTTTTAAAGGGATCAGAAGAGACAAAGTGAGTACTTTCAGCATTCCTTAAAATCACAGGCATTTCCCTCAACTAAAAGTGACATTGTTGCCTAATACTAGTGACAGGGCTCAGGGAATGGCATGTTCCTCTATTTGTATAAAACATGCTTTGTCTGTGGTTGACACAATTTATTTTAGGGAAAAAAGTGGCAATCTTGATGGCTTTTTCTTTCCTTCACCCAGAGGTAAATGTTCTTTAACTGAAATTTTACTATCAGAAACACAATGATTAACCAAACAACATTACCAGAATCTAAAGTAGAGGACCATATTTGAGCTGCCACCACTTAGCTGAGGACAGTTTATTTTGGATTTAACATTGTACAGTAGGCTTTTTAAACTCTCAGCTGAGCTAGGTGATCATTGTATGCATAAAGTAGCCTATAAGTGCATTGCTGAGGCTGTTCTGAAGGAAATGAAAGAAATTACTTGTTTAGAAGCCAATATAGCGTAGTGTGAAAAGTGAAATGCACTGTTCAAGTTGTGTGATTTATGATCATGCCAGGATGTAAGGTTTGGCTATCTCTTTTACTGTCCATATTTATCTACCGGTAATTACACAGAAAAAAAATATTCTTAGCTTTTGCCTTTAAATTATTCTGAACATACCATCTCCCTTTATAATGGAAAGCAGAAAAAACCAATAGTAATATGCCATAGTATGCAAGTATTTTTGTTTCCTACTGGAGGAGGTGACAGTAACAGCCCCAGTTTTGTGATTTTTAGCACAATTCACAGTATCACAGTATTAACAAGGTTGGAAGAGACCTTGGAGATCATCGAGTCCAACCTGTAACCCAACACCAACCTATTGTCTAAACCATGGCACTAATTGCCTCATCCAGCCTACTCTTAAACACCTGCAGGGATGGCAACTCCACCACCTCCCTGGGCAGACCATTCCAATGAGTGATCACTCTCTCTGTGAAAAACCTCTTCCTAACATTCAGTCTGTGGGAGAAAAAGTTAAGTATCTACAAATATTCCATCTATTTGAAAAGCAAAAAAAGAAAAAAAACACCTTCTCTTCTACTAATTACAGTTTTGTGAATTCTTAAGTAACACAACTGGAGAAACTGGAAGAATCCCAGGTGTATATCCAGTGTTTGATTATATGGCAACTCCAGTAGCTTCATTAACACAGCTGCGTCAATACAGGGGGGAAGGTTGGGAGAAGTATCTTTTGGCAATTATAGTCTTTTGGAAAACACTGAGATGCTTTAATATTTAGATAGAAATTGTATGCTAGGTTTCAAAGTAGACTAAGTGATATTTTAAAATATGTAATTCCTCTTGAAATACACAAAACATCTTGAAAACAATGCACCACTATATATCAGGCCATGAAAAGTGGTTGTTCAGATTTCTGAAAGAGCAGTGGCATCAGTTTATCAATAGACAGAAGTGTTATATTTTAATGAATTTTTGATTTTTTAAATAAAATGTAATATAAGAGATGGCAAAAATGAGACAAAAACTTGTGTTTGGAAGTATGCAAGCGCATTAGTTTCTCTTAAATATAAACTGTAGAACCACTCCTCTCTTTGCCTCCAAATAAAATAACTGCCAGGAATGAGAGTAAATGCTGTTTGTCTGAATATGTTTCTGTGTCTGATTTAGTCTCTAAATGCCACTGTCATGGACAAAGATTAACATGTAAATGAGAAAAAAATCCACTTAAAAATTATAAATTTTATGGTTAGTCCCACTCAAGACAACATGCCTCCCATTCTGTTCTCCATTTCCTTTATCTGAGCACATATCATAAGAACAATTAGAATCAATGTCAGAATAGTGTCCAAGGGATATGGTGCCCAGCATAATGGAGAGGCAACATCCAGATGTTTTGGCTTCTTCTCATTGCAAGTCTATCAAGAATTAACTGAGTTGCAAGTCAAACCCTAAGACCTCCAGGAGGAAGTCTGTAAGTTTCCTGAGTCCTCTTACTTCTCCGTGTGGATTTTATCATGAATGAACACATCATAGTCTTTAAAATCTTTTCCCTAATATCCCGAGTGACAGTAGAGTACAAAGCAGGTCAAGTTAAACAGATTCCTCATCAATAGGAGAAATACCACTCTTTTGGCACAGAGCTTTCTCCATACTCATTTGGACTAACTGGTTAAAGATAGTATACTGCAATAACTTAGCCTTCAGAGTTTAGATTATTATGATTGCCTAACTGAGTTTCAAGTATTATAATGGGTGGGACAGAATATATCTAACGTGAAAAATACATTTTAGGTTCCACAAAAATAAGTCTTAAAGATCTCTTCCTTCTTTGAGGTCTAAGAAAATGTAAACAAGAAAAATCATAGGGAAAAAATCAAACAACAAAACACACAAAAAAAATCCAAATATACAAGACTCTAATATATCATGGAAGGAGGAGGTTAGGTTGGACATCTTGTGAGAAACTCAGTACCATTTCTATTCACTAATTGTGGAAATAATTTCAAGAGCAGTAAAGGCTTGAGATGACCGAGGTGGTAATAGCTTTAAAAGGAAAGAGGAAAGGTAAAGATTAGATATTAGGAAGCAATTATTTACTGTGATGTTGATGAGACATTGGAACAAGTTTCCCAGAAAGGCTGTGGGTGCCCTACCTCTGAAAGTGTTCAAGGCCAGGTTGGACGGGTCTTTGAGGAACTTGGTCTAGTGGAAGATGTCTCTGTCCATGCCAGTGGGCAGGAACTATGTGGTCTTTAATATGCCTTCCAACCCTAAATATTCTATGCTTCTGATTCTATGAGTGACTTGTTTTGTTTGGGGTAATAGTAACCCTGTCACATCCTGGTGAAAATGAATGTGTTCTCAGTTACCTGGTAGTAGATGAGCATGTGGATGGGCAGAGCATGGATGTGTACAACTGCAACTCCAACCACATCCAAACAAAGCCTGGAAGGTGCAGTATGCAATGAAGAAGCAATGTCTATCACAACTGTAGTTCCACTAGGCTGTAAATAACACAGAATAAAAACAAAAATTCCCTGTAGCTTATGCATCCTGAAGGAAACTCATAAAACTGAAGAAATCAAAGAATCTCTAGGGAAGTGTGGGATTCAAAATATTTTATTGTCAGCATTGCTCTATTGATTAAATGTAGCTGGTTTTCTCAGTAGGGACATGAAAATACAGCAGCTTTCTAAAATATTTTCATACACTGAGTATGAAGCCCAAGCACCAAATTATTATTCCATCATAGCTCCAGGGAACAAATATCTAAAAGACAGAAGTTTCAACACTGCTGCTATGCTAGTCCTTTTATTTTTCTGCCTGCAGACTTCAGCCAATACAGCCCTAAGGTCTCCACATGAAAGCCAACATACAGTTTTTTACACAGTGGTCGTTTCAACTTACAGTCTCCCACTGCTTTCATTTGTATTTAGTCAAGAACTTGCAGCTGCAAACAAAACATTGCCTTGAACTTTCAATTTTTCACTTGTCCTTTCAAAACACAGAGGGGGAATAAAAGCTCTGATTTTAATAGTCAGTAATTGCCCAGAGTAAAATGAAACATAAAAGCCTAAATAATTTAAACTCATTGTAATAATTGTTCCAGATATAAACATCACCTTATTCATTTGTAACTCTTGGGATTATTTTCACTTGCAGTGTTGTTCAAAAGAAACACTCAAATTAGGCTCTCCAAATGCATTGGTGATAAGTTAATGGCACTACAATTACACACTTCCAACATCTTAACTATGTTCAGAGATGATAATAAGTCATCTCACAGAATTTCATTTCAAAGCAGAAAGGATTTTAATGGATGATAATACTATGCTACAAACAAAAAATAGTAATTAATTTAAATATCTTAATTATACAAATTAAAATTATAACGATATTCCTTGGAAAATTTGTTTTCATTTATATTGTGCAGTACCTTCAGAACCGTCTGCATTTGCACCACAAATTTATGTGAAAATAAAAAGAATCCCAATTGTGTAACATACTTCAGCAGTCCCACCTGCTACAGCCTTTACAGAGAAATGGGAAAAAAACCCAAACAAACCCCTCTTCCATTTGTTCAGCATCACTTTACTCTCTTTTTTGTTGTATTAACTTAGTTATTTTTAATTTTGTTCCCAACAAGCTGAACTGGACTGACCTGAGCTCTTTAGTACAGTGGTGAGTGTCCCCACCTGTCACATGGGAGACCGAGGATTCGGTTCCCGCCAGGAGGCAGTGACGCCATTTAAGAGTTGGACTCCATGATCCTTGTCGGTCCCTTCCAACTCAGAATATTCTGTGAGTCTGCGATTTTGTGATACTATCCCTAAGAATGCAACCTCCTTCACTCCTCCAATGAGAAGAAATGTAGACCATTTCACTAGGGAACAAAGAAATTAGGACCTAGTATAAAAACAAGGTAAGACTTAGACATTTCCTTCCTTCATATATATTCAATTTTTTTGTAAGAACTAAGGAAATAATATCTTGAGAGCAAGAGTAATTCCATTTGTCAGCAAGAACTGTGACATGAGTCTGAAACATTATTGGTGTGACAGACATTATGACCTCTATGAAAGCAAATAGAAATGCGGTGTGATGTTTGCAGATGATAAAATGGAAAGGCATTGGTCAAAGAGACAGCAGAGTACTTCATTAATCATACTAAAATACTTTATTGAACTGGAGCTTAACATACATAAACCAGGAACTCGTCAGAGCTAAGTAGGTTGCTTGTTTTACAGCAATAATTATTTATCATTTACCAGAAAGATATTTGAAGGGCTTGCAACCCCAAAACATGCCTTGTTGAGCATGTAAACTGCAATAAATATTCCTGATTTCAGTTGCAGCCCATTTCTCAAATGTTTGTCTCTCTTTGAAGTACCTGCAGCTGGAGACGAAGCAGCTCTCAAAGGAAAGAAATATGATGTTTGAAAACAAATAGCCTTTAAGTCTATGCAGTTTAGTTAGCACCTCAGCACAAATCTAGCTGAAAGTAGATTTAGAAGGTATTTTTAAAAACCAATAAAAATAGTCATTTATGATATTTCAAAGGCAAAATATTCTATGAGAAATGTGAAACGTGTTATTTTTGAAGGTTTTGATTCTTCTCTGGGACTTGCTCTTAAGAACTCCCAGCAGTCAGATAGTGTTTTCTTTTAAATTGATGGGAAGATAAACTACTGTAAATTAGTTTTGCCATAACTTTCATACAGGCCAGGTTGTCAGGGATGTTACAGGCAAGGTACTCTAAAACAATTACTTCTGTATTTATAAAACCAATATTAGGTACCTTTGGTACATAGAAATACTAAAGAAATGAATATAATTCATTGGCTACCAAAGCATCTGAATCTCAGAGTACAACTCCCAATAAATCAATTGTTTATTTGGTGATTGCAGTTATTTTACAGAGGAACAATATCACAGCCATGAATGATTGGTAGATTTATCAGATAGTTCATCATCAAGGATGAAGTTTTCAGAAGTAGCTCTGCAATATGCTTTTTACATTATGCTTAGTTTGCCTTTTCTGCAGTCGTTCTCACTGCAAGTTTCCTTTCTTGACTATCACCCAAACCTCCAGTGCTCAGATACCCATAACGGAAGTAAAATCTATTCAGGGAGGAAAATGAACAAACTACTAGCAGCGGACATGAGGACTCCAGATTACACCATTATGGTGATTTTAAAGGAATATTTCATCATTATGGGGGGGCAGACTAAAACTGCCGGGGGAGGTGGGTGATGGAATGTCTTGTCAGCAGTACTTAAATATAGCTTTGTAAGGCTTTAGTTGGCAATTAACTTGATGAGAATGCACTAAATTTTCAAATGTGTCGTGTTGTTAATGGACATAAAATTCTTGGAGATAAGCACATACGTAACAGGAGGCAGAGAGTGCCGTCTCTTCAACATCAGCAATTGCAACATGACATGCAACATGCAGTTTTTTCTTCAGGACAGTGCAAAGAAGAATTCTGCATAAGCAGTCTTTCTCATTTCTGAATATAAGTGATGACTTTGAAAAATAATAAAGCCAGAGATGATCCACAAGAGTGTGGTTTGATATATAGCAGGCTGAAATGTCAATTTCGGACTAAGTATGGAAATTATCATAAAAAAAACAGCAGATGGACATTGGCTGGACTAAACACAAGCAATAAAACAACCTCACAGAAATGAAGGATGGATAATATCTGCCTGTCTGAAGTGTCATAAATTTATTCCTGTACACTTTCAGCAGAAAAAGTTAGAGCTCCACTACTCTTCATGCCTAGTTTTTCCAGCATATATATATTTATTTGTACCTAAAGAATGGAACAGGTCTCTCTGTTGCATGCCATATGTCTTTGGATGTCTGCATCATAATTTCTCTAAGATTCAGATCTTCAGTCCAGGTTTAAGACAGGCTGTCCACACTGGTGTTCTGAGGAGACTATTTTTAAACTCAGCCTTCCATGACCAAATCTGTTTATAGTAGCCTCCTCAAACAAACCATCTCTTTCCTACAGTGAGTGACATTCCAGGTGAGATGTGCCAAGTCCTGTGGGCATCCATGGGTCCTGACTGCTCTGAGCAGTCCCCCTAGAGTGTCTCTCCCAGAAACCCTCTGCCCCTTAGGAGCTAACAGCCCTGGTTGACCTGGGTATGCCTGTGACCTGATTTCTTCTTCAACTGTTGACGGGACTTTCCAGATTGACATAGGACCTGAGGTATCACTTTGCCTGCATCTGAGGGTGACTGGGTTGTTGGTGGGACCTTTCACTCTTTCTGCTATCCATGAGGAAGTTTCTATGGCAGGTGTTGTGGCCACCTAAACTCCTTGATGGGATCCCTACCTGGGATAGTTCCATGGACATATATCAACTCCTCTGAACTTCCCTATACCACAGAAGCATCCATTCCTTAGCAAAATAAACTGCAGTGACCGGATGCTTGGTTGCCACAGTGGGTCTTTCTTCAGTGGATGACATTTAATAAATCTTTCCTAGCCACAGCTGCACCCCAGTGCTGTAACAGGTGAGGGAAATATGCGGAAACTCTTTGTTAGCAGAAAAGACAATGTAAGGAAACAATGTCATCACTCATGGGCCTCAATAACAGCACATCACTTCCCTTACTTTTCCCTCAGTTTTCCTCAAATAATAATTGTGTTAGATATTTTCAGTGTTTGTATCCAGCCTCCTAAAGTCAAGGGCCTTGGGAATGGCTGGCATGAAAGCAGTCATAAATTTTTAAACAAAAAAAGGTAAACATTTTTGAATTACAAGCAGTTTTCTGAGCTGGCTGCACAAACTTTCCACAGCACAAAAGAATACATGCTGTTCATTTATATATATTTAATATGGATTTATTATATTTTATGCTTGTCACAATAGTTTCTATGTATTTACAAATTCTCATACTAGACACCAAAATATTTTTGTAATAGACCATTGTTTTCTGTTCAAGGACTTTGCATTTGAAATAGAAAATAAAAATAGTTATAAATAATTTGGGATTGTGGAGACTTGCAGCTCTCCATAATGCATTGTGGCTACTTATTTTGTTTTGGGAACAAAAAAATAAAGATCAAGGTTTGCTTTTCACAGATATTCAAATATATTCTGAGTTGGAAGAGACCCACAAGGATCATCGAGTCCAACTCCCAAGTGAACGCTGGTGAGAGACTGAGCCCACAGCCCTGGCGCTAATCTCAGGGTCCTGTCATCATCATTTTTTAATTTTTTTCCTAATATAATGACCTAACTCCCTCAGGAAAAGACAGGTTGCCCAGGGCTTGTCAAACAGCTCCATCTCCACTGGAAAGGATCCTGTGGACTAAAGGGCAGAATTTTCTGTCACCAAATGGAGTCCTGTCCTGTTCGTGCCCAAAGTGAGAACAAAAAGAACTATTTCTACTGCCTTGGGCCTGAGTGGCATCAGCCGCACACACCTCTCTGATCATTTCCTGAGAGTACTGGACTCTCCTGATCCTCCCACATCTGGGCTGTGAAGTTGCTGAGCACCACCAGGACACTGAGGGGGGGCTAGGTGTGGCCTGCGGTGACACAACACCTTCCATGGCCCTCGGCGATGGGGGCTCTTGCTCCGGAGACCTCTGTGACACCACCCAGCCCTGCCCCAGGGCTATATAAGGGCACACAGCACATTTCCACATTTCTTTCTTTCTGTCTGTCTTTCTTGTCTTTCTTGTCTTTCTGCCATCTCTAGTTCTCCTACTTCAGACAAATCCTGTGCACACTGCCAGTTGCCAAAGGAGTGGGGGCAATGTGCTTGGAACCCATCCGAGGAGAGACATTCCTGCAGTGAAGGAATCACTCTTCCAACCTCCCTACACCACAAAGAGGGCCTGCCCAGCCAATACAGCTCCAGGAGCAGGATGAACAATGTTTTTCTTTGCTAAGAGATCACAGGAGATCCCAGCACACTGAAAGAGCTGTTGCTTGTAATGCGTCCCACTTGCAAAAAGGCCGTGGCCATCCCAACCAAGGAAAATCGTAGGAATTTCCTTCTCCAGAAGACAAGCAAATGGTCCCAAGCCAATGGATGTAGCAAGGAAGAAAAGGCAAGAGAATCACAGAACCACAGATATTCTAAATTGGAAGAGACTCAGAAGGATCATCGAGTCAAACTCCCAAGTGAATGCCTACGGAGGGATTGAGCCCACAACCCTGGTGCTGATCTCCAGGTCCTGTCATCATCATTTTTTAAAGCACTTGTCAAAAAAATAGCACTTTATTCCCCGCAGAAATGGAGAGCTATGATTTTTATTTACTTCTGTTTCTCTTCTGTTTCAAAGCAGATCTCAAGAAAATAGGGTATTCTTAAAATATATTGAATATTTTCAACTGAAAATGTATGCTGGAATACTGAAAAATCTTACATCCCATAAACGCAGAGTCAGCTCTCACACCTGTGCACCTCAGAAACCACATCTAAGGCTCTCTCAGAAGCTGAATTCCACTTCCAACAAAATGGCCAAAATAAAAACTCACTTCTGAACATACTTTGTACGCCATTGTGCCGGCTAACTCTCCTTGAGTGCTGTGTTTTGGCTTCCCACCAGCACAGCTCCTGTAGTATCTACTGCTTTGCCTACTGCTCTGCCTTCTGAAGATTTTTTCTTTCTATTGTCAGTCTCTCTTTATAAATCCCATCTCCAAAGAAACTTACTTCTCACTTGCTTCTGAAGTCTACCCTTAAGTCTTCCTACAGATTCTGTAAAAAATCAATGTCCAGGATATATTAAGTTTCTCATAGTAAGCAGGCTAATATCTTGTAATAGCTTGATGCAGTGGTCTGTGTATTTATTTATTTTTTTATTTTCCCTAATGCTATGTAGCAATTCACCAGGCCAGAGAGCTGACTTTAAATCTGGATAAAGGAAGGTGATGTTGTTATCTTAGAGCAGATATTTGAAAGAGGTAGAAAACACTGTCCTTTTAAATGAGCTGATACTTTACTTATATAACCTAATAAACACCTATATATTTGAGAGACCTATTCTGATACAGATTGTATGAATTTGGTCTAAAAAGAATACCATTTCTGTAAATTTTTCAAAAGTCAAAACCCTTTAAGAGTTCTTTGTTCCCACTGTACATGCAATGACAGATAAATAAATCTTTCAATATTTCCGTCTTTCTACACTCTTCTCCTGTGAGCTTTTCCCAGTTGAACACACTCTTGGTTGTTCAGCAACATGAAATACATCCCTTCTGGCAGAGGAAGCTCTTGCAATACTTTACCCCAGCACAGGTAATTACCCGGGAGAGGCAGGCAGGAGCTCCTCTAGCTCCTTTCTGAATTCATTGTTTCATCATCTACTCATCTCACATTTAATTATTTCCATTTTACTAGCAAAGAATTGAGAATTAGTTTTTGAGGAGTTGCTAGTTAATCAGCATGCAAGGTCTGCCTGCCTCCTGCACTTTATTAGTTTTGCAGACTAAGTCTATAGCAGGATCATTAGTGCAATACTAGATTTCATAAAATCTAGATGCTTACTTATTTTTGAGGTGCTTCACCTGTGGAAAAAAAGACTTTCATAATTGCTTCATTAAGCTTTAGTGATTTGTGTAGCCCAGACAAACTTGCAGCAATTTCCCCCTAAAATGGGCAGTTAGAACAAAATATTTGTTGAACACTTTATGATGAGTATTTCTTAATAAAGTGTAAGCACTTTTTTACTGCATGCCAAGGCCAGAGTGAGATGCAGGTATAAGGGGAATACAGCTGAGTTTGGATTTTTTTTTCCTTTAAATAGGGAGATCATGCTCATTTTATTTTTAGGTTGCAATTCATGTTTTGTCTAAAATTAGGAGTGAATTGAGGGTAGATTTCAAATATTAAAATTAAACTGATCAGTAGTTAACTTGTTGCATGTGGTAAATGAGTAAGATACTGAAAAAATATTATCTCAGAGGAATCCACAAAACGTGACTTTTGAAGACTTCTGTTATCATTCACAGTCTTAGCACTGACATTATATTTCACCCACCCCAGCAACACTGGGATTTTAAAGGTGATTTTTGAATAATTTCCTTAAACACAGTCCATATTTCTAAGTGAAATCAAAGCTGTATTAAATCAATTTGCCTGTAGCTGGTGGATATCACAAGGTACACTATGAAATACTGGCTTATTGCAGAATGTTTTATACAAACTTGTTGATCCAGCTGGGCAAGCCACATTAAAACTCATAGTTAACCTTATTTCTGCTTTTCTGGATTTCACAATCGGTGCATTGATTTCAGAACCTTTTTTATCTGGAATAACATCAGTCATTAAAAAAAAAAACCTGAAGTAAGTATTTATTTGGCCTGATTAAAATCAGGGTCAATTGGAAGGGTGTTCTGAGCATCTTTATGATACCAAGGGCAAATAAAGTTTCACAGATTCACAGATTATTGAGAGTTGGAAGGGATCCACAAGGATCATTGAGTCTAACTCAAACCATACCACTGCCTACCTGGCAGGAATTGAACCCTGGTCTCCTGCATGGCAGGCGGAGACACTCACCACTTTACTAAAGTGGATTTTTTTATATAGGCCAAAGTAATATCTTGAAGAAGCACTTGATGGATGGAAACTTCCTCCTCACATGCTGAAGCTTTACAGGATCCTGAAGACAGTTGAAAATTAGAGTTGTCTGTCTGTTGTTACAGTTATGATTGTCACTATGTATGATAAATTTATTTGCTTGATATTTTATCAAGAAATTTTTGACTCATTTAAAAGCAGATAAAAGCTCAAAAACAAAACCCATAACCTGTATCTATGAGTTTGATTATTTGAGGAAATTCAGTATATAGTCATATTAAAAGCAGAATTTCAGTTTATAATACACAGTATTAATGTTTTCTTATATAGAAATAAGACATCTTAAGATGATCAAACAGCAAACATAAAGTCTTTTATTGTTTATGTAATAAACACAACTTCCTTTAACCTTTGGAAAGCTAAAAGCAAAGATGAGAGAAATTCCTCAGTCAGCTTTTCCATGCAGTAATATAGATATACCTGGATTTAGAATTACACTTCTTTCTTCATATGTTACTGCAGATTCAAAAATTGTATTGCTTTAGAGCTCCAGAGGAAAAAAAAAGGTACACACTTCATAATGACTTCTCTCATCTCCAAGAAACTGTTCACAACAGAGAGTTTATCATCCACAGTATTTTCTTGGAACCTTTTTGCTCTTCCATGCAAACTCTCACAGACTTTCCTACACCTACAGATTTAAAATTTTGAAAATCAGTGCCTGTGATTAACACAGAACAATCAAAAACTGTAAAACTCAAGCTTGTTAGCAGACCTTTCCCAAGCAGATTTCAGTACATCAGATAGCATTGAGATGAGCTGTGGAAGAGATTCCATAAAATCACTAGGGACCGGTTTCCAGACTTACTAGAGTGTGCACCTTGAATTGTGATGTAGCAGAAAAGTCAATAATCTTCCATCTGACCTGTGATTAAACTGAAGCCATGGAAGATAGACTCTAGATTTGCAACATAACCTGTAGAGAAAAGGAGAAAAATGTTGAATGTAGTAAGACAGCTGAAATAGGAAAGGGCAATAGTGGAATATTTGAAGCAAGTGCAATTATTTTAAAATGTCTCTAAAGTATTATTCTGTCATCCTCAGATTAAAAAGAAAAGAATAGCTCCTTATAACTGGGCTAGACATTTTTAATCTATCTCTCCATTCACATATCTTTTATCTTTTCCGAAGTGAAAAGAGCAGCAGCATAAGTCAGGATGTGTGAAGACCATATTAATAACATTCACTACTCAGTAATTAAATAATGCTTTTTCTGTAGATACGATTTTAGACCAAATTTTCACATTTAAATGTCAATAAAAATGTTGCCTTCAAGAAAAAAAGTTAGTTACCAGAGAAGGTCCCATAAAAACCAAATACTTAACTTTGCTTAAAACTGTTGGAGAAAACCCGACTCTACTGAAGCACAATGTTACATATGTATGTAGCAACTACACCTCTAATACAGCTCTAAAGGATATCTTATTTTTGCTGAAAAGAAGTGTCATGGTCCACCCAGCTAGGCTGGAGTTGTGATGGTTCCTTTGCTGAATCTCAAAGTGCAAAAGAAATCCCAGAAAGGGGTCAGATTTGGTCAAACAGTGAAGCTTTATTATTTGCCCGTAAAGCGGGAACCTGATAGGTGAAATTGAGATAGGAAAGGTAACGAGAAAGGGAGAGAAAGGGTTAATAGCTGTCACCATACGACCAAGCCCTCAAAGTGTTGCTATAGGTATGTTGTTGATGCAGGGCGGGAGAAGCTTCCAAAGTCCAGGTGCTAAGAGGCCATCTTTATACTAGATGTTACTCCCCGCCCCCCTCCTCTGTTCCAATCTGTCTTTCTCTGCCACATATGTCCGAGGAAGTGTCCAAGGCAGTGTCCAAGGCAAGGTCAGTCTGGAGTGGCCTTTTGCCAGGAAGTGTGCTTTCGTGTTGCAATGACAGGGCTGTATGATTCACAACATATCTTGTCCTGTCCCTGGATGCCAGGGAGAAGGCCACAGCATATCTTGTTTCTTCCCCTGGATAACGCAGGAGAGTGGGCATATCTTGTATCACACGGTCCCTGCTCTTTGGTATCAGGACTCTGGTTCCCACAGTCCAGCCTTAGCCCAGAGAGCATCGCTGACAGGTCAAACTCTTGTCAAGACCTTAGCCTCAGTCTTTTGGGGTACCTATATTGTCCAAGTCTGATGACAACGTTGAGACAATATTCCTCTTCTGACTGACTCTTACAAGAAGTGGAGAGCTAAGCAAAAAAGGCCAGAGGAGAATAGCTTTACTGGTATAGTGCAAGGGCCAAGAAAACAATGAGATCTTCGCAAGATCTCCCTGAAACCCTCTTTTGGTGGGACATTTTTCTCTGACCCTTCAGGGAATTTGGTCATTCTAAGTAATGTTTGTTCGGATGCTTTAGCTATTAATGAGAATAACCTCCCTATCCTGCTTCCCAGAACATTGTTTTCTTGGGTTTACCACTGAGACTAAGCTTTATAAATCTCTCATTTCACTTTACTCTCACCTTGCCCACTAACATTATTAATATTTGTAGACTGCATTTGTGTACAACCTAGGAAAAGAGAGTTCCAATTCCGTGTCGGCCTCATAGGAATTACTGCAATAACTACTAAAGAAATTCAATCAAAATCTTTCTGATCTAGTCAATTTAAATGAGACCAAATCAATTTGTAAGCTAGCTAAGGCTTTTGGAAGTGCCAGAGATAAATGCTATGCTTGGCATGTTACTCAACGTACATTATTTATTTTAGTTGAACTTAAGTCTTGTATTTTTGGGGGACACTAGACTTAGGAAAAATATCTAATTGAAGGATACACAATCTATGAATGTCAGGACTAGCTGAACAAAATTACCAGAAATAGAGCATAGGGTACTAGCACTGTTTGCTAATTGTCTCTGAAAATATATGTTAGAAAGAAATATGATAATATAATAAATACCAGAATATATTTGATCCAATAAGTTTCATTTTATATTTCACTGTCTTATTTATGTATGATGTAAAGTGAAAACTTTCTTTTTCCTTATTAATCATTTGCAGATGATACTAAGCTGGGGGCAAATGTTGAACTGCCGGAGGGTAGGAAGGCCCTCCAGAGGGACCTTGACAGGCCGGAGAGATGGGCAGGCTCCAACAGTATGAGGTTTAACAAGACTAAGTGCCGGGTTCTTCACTTCGGCCATAACAACCCCATGCACCGCTATCGGCTGGGGGAGGAGTGGCTCGAGACTAGTGAAGTGGAGAGAGACTTAAGTGTACTGATTGATAGGAAACTCAATATGAGCCAGCAGTGTGCCCAGGTGGCTAAGAAGGCCAATGGCATCCTGGCCTGCATCAGGAACAGTGTGGTCAGT
>WEKX01024884.1:35307-49990 GCA_013390025.1 Pitta sordida
AACGGTTCCCTTTACCCCCCTGTGCTGACAGTCCGAGGGGAGAGGGAGAAAATTGTCCGCAGCACTCTGGAGTGTCGGGGGGTGGAGCAATGGGAGTGGCCTGCATGCATATTAATGACCTGCACTTCTTTGTGAGTTTGGCTTTCTGCGAGACCTCTGGGCTGTCCCCTTCCTCGCGAACGAGGGGGTTTAACTGTATTAATTTTGCTTCCTGTTTTCTGTGTAGTACTTCTGTGACGGTCAGAGCTGGATGTGGAGCCACTGTATGTGAAATGTTCCCTTGCAGAGAGGTGTGGTGTTGGGTCGGGTTATTGGAATGGACAGCTGCAAGATGTTCAAGGCAATAACTTAAGTGTTTCTGATCACTACAAGGAATGAACAAACAATGGTGCACGGTAGCACTGTGGCTCAGCTACCCTCAGTCTTCTGTCCTTTTACCTTTAAGCACAACCCCTCCTAAGTGGCCTAAAACTGTTCACATACAAATTTCTCTAGGCAAGCATGTCTAGTTCTAGGCAAGCAAACCTAACATTGCTTTCTGTGATCTCTATTAGAATGCCTGGATCCTTACAGTGTATCTTGAATTTCCTTAAGAGAAAGGTTTAATTTGGATGTCAGATTCCTTCTGCAGCAAGATATTTGTGCTGCATCTTTAACAAACCCAGACTCTTTCTGAGTGACATGGGATAAACACAGACATAGTCCTTTCTTTTTATTGCGTTGAAGTGTTGACATTTGTCACGACAGTTTCATGAACCTAGACATATTTAGTAGGACAGTGTTTTGGTTAAGGTTTTTTATTTGTGGGGGTTTCTTAATCTATAAAATTGTGGATTCACATGAGCATTCACAGTATTCACAGTACAGAAAAGGCTGGAAAGGACCTCAAAAATCATCTAGTCCAACCTATAGTCCAACTAAACCTAACATCTACATCTAGATCATATCACTCAGCAACTCATTCATCTTCATTAAAGAGAGTAAAACAATCCCAAACTCTCACAATTACTGGGGGAAGACTAAAATGAACACGTTCAGGATAAAAAAAGATTTCTAAATGTTGTTTCTTGTTGATGACTTTAAGTCAGTTCTTAGGAATTTTGAAGATTTGGATTATGTGTTTTTGAGTTGCCAGTACTACCTATTTGTCAAGTTTGCATTCTTGGTATATTAAAGTACAATTTCTGGGTCTAGTTCTACTACAAGCAATGAGAAGTATGCATTTCCCCTTCTGTCATATGCCTACGTGTAAGTTAGGTTACAATGTCTTGCTAACAATTAGCAGTATACAAATAAAGGATACCTCACTGTGGGTAGGGTGAACGCTGAAATCATATTAATGCTGGAAGAAACCCAAAACTACTATGTAACAGAGGTGATATTCAGAGGCTTTGGAAATCTGTCAACAGCATTTGCAAAATGCTGACTGATGTCACTGATCAGCACTGGAGGATGAGTGCTCACAAAACCCTATAAACCTTCATGCCAGTAGGTTCTACTTTTCCCCTGAGTGTCAACGAATTCCTCTACAGTTCCTTGAGGGTTTTCCTTAAAGAACTTGTTGGCATCTGTTCTTCAAGGGATTGACTTTTCAATATTTGCCAGTTTTACTTAAAACATGTATTTTTATACTTACTATTTGATATGGCTTACAGTCTGTTTAAGAACTATTTCTTTTTTTTTTTCCAAATTTCTTATCATTTCCCCTCATCTATTTAAAGATGCATTCAAGTCCCATATCCTCAGTTATTAAACCAATCAAAGTGGGTACTTATGTACATTTGGAATTACTGAATTAATAGAGGAGCTTAGTGACATGGTCTAGCCGGGGGGTGTAGGGCTGGATGACGCTGGGCCCCTTCCGGCTCGGAGTGGCCTGCTAGACTGTGAGGGATCTAGGTTGGTGTTATGCTCTGCGATGTGCTCTCAGTCTCTGTACGGGTGTTAGATGGTGAGTTGGACTAGATGATCCTTGTGGGTCCCTTCCAACTCATAATGTTCTGTGATTCTGTGTGATTCTGTGAATAAGGAAGGCAATGAAGCACACCTGCCTGTCTGAAGGTGAGACTGAAAAGCTAAACCATTTATGTTCATTTTTTATTAAATATAAAAATAAAATTTTTATTTCATTTTCCCCCCCTCACTGGTCTTTTTGTCTTTTCCAACACATGGGCCACCTTGCTGACTCATCTGTACAGCTACCGTTTACTGTTGTTTATTCTGTTCCTAATTGCCATTTCCCAAACTTCTGTAATAATGTGTAATGAGCAAAGAATAACTTCATTAATTTAGATTAACCAAAGTCCAGATCAATTAGTAGACAGCAACAAGACTGTATGACTGTCTTGTTCTTCCATCACCCATGACTAGCGCTGAACAACAGAAAAGACCACACTGCTATTTTCAAGGCAAGGGTGGTCCACTATGGTTTATATAACTGCTTAAATTGAGTGATCGTCTTTGTGCACACTTCACAGTAACCTCACTTCACCACCCACCCTGCTTCTCCTCTCCAGGGCTAGCTTATTAATAATTCACTTCTCACTGAGAACAAAGTTCTCGTAACTTAACTTCAGATGCTGTTTGGTTGAACGTTGCACCAAAAACAGTGAAGGAAATGCCAAAGAGTGCTGTTGCTAAGTCCTAGAAAGCAGCTTTACTCTCCACCTTTCTCATACTTTGTAAATGGCAGAAAGGACTGTCAAGGATGCAAGTAAATATGGTTTCAAATCTCCAGAAAGGGAGACAGGGGAGTTCAAAGTAGAATCAAAGAAAATTGAATTTTGAACCTGGCTGCAGGACAAAGTCCACTAACCCCTTGTGAGTTGTTTCCTGAGGAAAACTTCTTGTACAAAATACAAAGGAAGGCAAGTCAGAAAAGCTTGCATGAGAGATAAGAGGAGGAAGATCAAGAAGTGGAGGTTTTTTGCTTCTGACAAAAATGATATAGTTATACTGTAGTTGGAGATATATCTGGCTGATTAGTTTCCAGATACTGGCATAAACTGGGAGTCTTGTCAACACCCTTTCTACAATAGAAATCTGGATCAATTTCTACAACAGAAATGCCTACAGCCGTACTGTACCTCCCTCTCCTGTCTGTGAGCTGGAGTCAGAACAGGAGACGTATTGATCCCTTTGAGAGATGAGTACTGTCTCAGAGATTTTTACGTGCCCAAGCATCTTCTAGAACAAAAACAATGAAATAATGATGAATTTAGTGGTAAATTGAATGTGTTAGATCTGTTCATTTTTTTGTAGGTAAATATTGCAAATAAATTCTTATTTTTAACATATTTTGACCTATGTAATTTGACCCAGAAAACAGTGAAATAATTATATAATTCAACTCAGGATATAAATTTAACAACGGAAACCCACATAAAATAAATGTGGCTGATACGGGTATTCTAGTGATTCCAACCAAGGAAAATACATCTTAACACAATCCCACTCTGGGGGTCTAAGAATTGTGGGAGTGGATTTAGTAGTCTCATCAGTCTCATTCCAAGACTAGGGGAGCAATGTGAACCTGATCCATGTTTTCTCAGATGCAGAAGTATGGACCTCTCCAGGACTATCCTGTACATTGTCTGCGCAAGACAATGCTGCATTAGTGTATAGTTGACCCTATTTGCAAAACATTCTCCCCATAAAGAAAGCTGACTAACATAACACTAAGCCCCACAGCAATGCAGTCAATACTCCCAGCTTAAACATATCCACTCTCACACTGCACTCACCTTGGGTAAAGGCTATACATTTTAAACCTGGAAATACAGTCCTAGAGAGGAACAACAAGTAATTAATAATAAATCAATTACTTACATCTGCTACATTGGGCAGAGAAATATTTATTTCCTTCTCTGTATTTTTAATTTTTTCTCTCCAAGCTGTAACTTATCTGACTTGTAAACAGCATCCAGATTTCTATACTCCTTAATAGAAATTCTGTGTTTAAATCAATGTAGCAATGCTTCCTCTTCCATCTAAGTAAACTTGCCAATTTCCTTGGCCCTAAAATTGTCATTTTATTAAGACTGCATTCTGCATTGGCTGGGAAGTTTTGGTCTCACTTAAAGTACTATCATTCATTTTCATCAACAAGAAGCCATTGTTGGTAAAATCACTGTTTAACCATCATAAATGTGTGACATCATATTATTTTATTATATATATGCAATATTTTGTGGGATTTTTCCTAGGAAAAATATGTTTATTATTTAGTGAATTAATGGAGTCTGAAGTTAAATAGGCAGCCCGATTCTCTGCTCTCAGTGTACACTTTAACATGATTGTAAGCTGGGAACAATTATGGAAGGCTTGTCATAGGAGCAATGCAGGGATTATCTTGACCTCAACTCATAAGCTCACAATTAATTTGGGGTCAGAAGTTTGGGAGATGGAGATGTGGTGGTGGTGGTGGTTGCTGTTGTTATTAATAGGATTGTGGAACTTTATCAAGTGTATCACATCCTGGGGCCCAGAGCCTATATAGTCATTTACACTAGATCAGCTTGAATATTAAGTGTAAAGATTGTACAAATGCTAGCATTTGAGAGCTGATGACAATTTGCATTCACTTTACACGTATAGGAACATAAAAAAGCAGCAGACATTTGAGTCATTTGTAATGTATTTTTTTATTTATAATTCATTTTACAATATCTCCTGCTTCATGCCTTAATATTAAGAAATTGCATTAGGACATGGTAACTTTGTTAATGCAAGAAGAAACACAACTAGTTAGAAAAAAATATGAGCCCTTTAAAATTATTACAGAGTGGAAATTACATGTGCATTATCTAAGATTAGTAGAAAATTCTTAACAACAGGACTATTTTAAGTGCAACTTCTGAACAGGATATAGGTATAGAAAAATATCCTGTGTGTGCTGTGTTAAAATGAACTAAATTATCATTCTGTCTAGACTTTTTTATTCAGTAACTTGCCATTATTGCCACCAGCAATTTACTAAGGGCAAGATGGGAGAAGAATTAAAAGAGATTTAATTAAGGAATTCCTTAGAAATACAGCAAGCCTCAGACAACACCTCATACTTAAAACTAACAAGTTAATAGGAGACTTGCAGCTTCCAAATTCATAATTATGTCCCATAGCTAATTGTTTGGCATAATTATGTCTCTGAGCAATGTTCTCTTTCCAAGAGAGATCTTGGAAAAGTCAGGAAAAACAGAAAGGCTTACTTGCCAAATTAGTGTTGCACCATTCTTAAAAAACAAGCAAACAAATAAACAAATAAACAAAACCAATCTGATACCACTTTCACTGCAAAAGTCATTGCTCAGTTTTCTGGTCATTTTTTAATGTGAGCAGGACAATGAATTTGTGGGATTGTACATAAAAAAGAGAGATTGATGGTAAGGAATATTTAAACCCCACAGAGGATGTTGGACAGGAAGCTAGCTTCCTTACAAATTCTGACTTTTTTTCTCAGGCACTTTCAAAAAAAATGTTGTCAAAGAGATCCCCAAGAGCTAAGGCATTGCTAAAAAAATTTTACCCAGCCATCTGGAAAAGGTATTTTTTTTAACATTCAAATCTCAGGTCTGTATGGTGCTTACACTACTTTATGCAAATATTTGGACGAATTAATATTATCAGTAAAGTAGTGTTCAGAGTTGTCAGGCATAGATAAACTTCTCTTCTCGTTCTGCAACAGTTCACTTTATACCGTGTAGTTCATAAGCCTTGTATGGTAGCACCACACATGCTCCAACCTCAGGTAGTCTCAGTGTCTTAGTGAATGGCATTAGTAAACAAAGAGTAGTTTCAGCCAGAGACAGAGAAGACTAAAGTTACATAAGATGAGCTGCCCTGGTCAGAAATTGTTTCCAGTGAATGTTTAGATACAGCCTTTGAAATTTATTGCAGATAAATATTCTTCAGGATACGTGTAGAACTATTAAAACAACTGCTTCATGTAACTCAATGGAACTACACTACCGTGCCAAACATAATGTGCTGTTGTCTCTGAGATAAATAGTGTGCTATTGGTTTGATGTTGTAAAGACATTATTAAAGTCATAATTGAAGTTTGATTGCCCTAAACAGTTAAGTAGTTCTTTAGATATATTTAACACAAATGAAGAGTCTTGCAGAAAATTGTGACAAAGTATAGTGATGAAATTTTTAGTGTAAAATTAAATTTCCATCAAAACACATACACACAAAAGTGAAAAAGAAAGTTTCTTGTGGTCCACTGAAAAATTCGTAAGAAGTAGTCTCAGAACAACAAAAAATTCATGGTAAACAGTTTTATCTCAATATTAGGGCTATTTCAGGTGGAAAAAAGAGGGCAGTGTTGTTGAGAAGAGGTAGAGTATGCTAAGTGTACTTCCCAGGATAACAGGAAGAGCATGAGAAGTATACTACTAGATTAAGCAAATGCTCCATCTAGCACAGGATTTGGTTTCTGACAGTGGCAAATTTTGAAATTTTTTTCTATCCATCCTTTTCATTCTCTAGGATGTGCTACCATTGAATTAAAGGTATTGCAAGTTACATTCACAGGTTCACAGGTTATTCTGAGTTGGAAGGGACCCACAGGATCATCTAGTCCAACTCCCAAGTGAACGCCCACCCAGGGATCAGGCCCACAAATGTGGAACCATGGGCACCACACTACATCCATCCAAGCCTCCCACCAACTAGANTCATGTTCATTTGATATGTATTCTTCAAAATTTTAGTTTCCTGAAACCATCTGCTGTCCTCAATTTCATGTGATGAAAAATTCACGATATTTATCAACTGTTGTATAAAGTACTTTTAAATATTTTAAACCGATTTTTAAACTCACCATCCAGTGTCCCCAGGTTTCCGTGTTGTGGGACTCGGTGAACCATGGATCTGCATTCTACTTACCATCACCTGCATGATTTGCTTGGTCATGCCTTCCCTCTGTCTTCTCTGTTCAAAACTAAATAGCCCAAACATTCTAGCTTTTTCTTCCAAGGCAGCTTCTGCATGCCTTGGATCATTTACATGTTTTCTAGTACCTTTACATCTCTCTGAGATGCAGAGATCAGAACTGCACACAGACTCAAGATGTGACTGCATCACAGAGGGACACCTTTCTTTTCCCAATGCTCTCAAACTTGTGTATAATGGAGATACAGAATATAATTTCCTGTAATTTTTCCACAAAGTTAGTGAAAAGATTTTCTTCTTGCCTCAAAAGCCACTGATGAATTATTTTCTTCAATAATTACCTGATTTTTTTAATTAAAAACCAAAAAATGGCATATCCAAGGAAGCTCCACACATCAGATTTAGATAATTCCTCTGGAGTCCATGCTGTTTTCTTTTGTCTGCCTGATGCCTGAGTAGACAGGCTTCGTACAAAGCGTGAGTATAAAGCAGGTGAAATTAAAAAAGTCTTCATTAGCCCTAGAGGCATGCTGTGTCTTAGCTTTGTAACCAATCATATTTTCCACTGGAAACAACCAGACTGGAACAGTGGCCAATAGCTTTGGTACATTCTTCTTACACAATGACTCTCACGTATGAAATCACATGCTTCCAGTTCAAAACACCACTTAAAACATATTCATCCTCAAATCAAACAAAGTCACAAACCAATAGACAATGATACTCATATTTTGCCTGTTGGAGTTTGAAAGAGAAAAGGAGAGGAGGGGAGGGGAGGGGAGGCGAGGCGAGGCGAGGCGAGGCGAGGCGAGGCGAGGCAAGGAGAGGAGCTCACCACAAACTAATTTCTTTACATTTCCTGAAGGTGAGAAGAAAAAGAAAAAAAAAAAAAACATTAATAAGATTTAGCTGAATCATTCAGCTGTGCAGGGTGAAAGATGTGCTCCTGCTACCTTCTGAAGTGAGATAACATGGTGCTTTTCCCTCTTGGATCTTCTAGAGGAATTTGTGCTCCCACATGACACAATATACTCAAGCTTGGAGAGCAGAACAAGGAACAAGATCACATTGTCCCTACAGTCCCGGTGCAAGACATAACCCATCTCTGAAACATCTATTCACTTACAAAAATGTGTAAAATCTGAAAACTTACTCATATATTGGCTACTATTTTCTTTTCTCATCTTCGTTATGTAGCCTAGTCAAAAGGAAGGTATATTTCTGATTGATCTTACTAAAACAGAGATTACACAGATAAAATAATTTCTTTCTATGCCTGCCAAAACTCTCTGCATGTTAATATTTTTATCTCTAATTTTCATATAAGAAGGACGTGTGCCATGCTTTCTCATCTCATCTCAAATCTGCTCCTACATGCATTCTTTGCTTTCATGCATTCTCCAAAAATAAATAATTCTCTCAATACAGTAACATGAATTAATGTTGATGAGCCTAGCTAATGATATCAAATTCAAAGAAGGTAGAAGCAATGAGTTTTATTTTACTAATGGCCTATGTATATGGCTCATCAATCAAGGGAGAAAGATGCAAGATCAGCTTTTAGTGCTGAGCATAACAAAGACAAAGGAGTAAGGCAATATCTGAAAAGAAATTTGAGGTAGTCCAAATATTAATCCTATCAACACAACCCATGATGTCAAATTAGGGATCAAAACCTTATTAATTCTCTTATTTGTTGCCACATATATTATACTGCTGTACTGTGCTAACCACCCATATGGCTCTAGTCACAGTAAGATTTCCTTACCAGCATCCTCAGTCCTACCAAAATACATCTCCTGGGAACATAATTTGATTTCAGTAATGTGGTCCATTCTATAATTATATGTTTTTGCTGATACATTGGCTGATATGTCTTTAAGTGATCTTAAAACATTCTCTTGAGGCAGAGTCCTACCACATATGCCTTTAAAGATACAAATGTTAACATCATTTAAAATGGCAGGAAATACAAGATATGGATGTAAACTTTTCACTTTTCTGGATAAGAACTAAAACAAGGAAGTAGAAATAATTGCTGGAGATTTTTAAAGCACTTACTCAATGTTCAAGAAATCTCAAAGAAAAATCCCAAACTGAGAAATTTTTGTATTAACTTCAAATAGGTATACAAATTCAGGTAATTCAAACACTAGTAGTTTTCAGGATTTGGGGTTTTTTCCAAACCAGTATGTTACCTGTTATGGAGTAGAGATGGAGCACTTAAAAAACCAGAAAATTTCTTCATAGAACCAACCAATCAACCAACCAACCAACGGCCCTTAATTTTCCAGTTTTAAGGTTTTTATTCCAGAATCTATATGAATTCTACTACAAAATTTAAAAATTGCTGGTAAAATGCAACATTTCTTATTCAGTGCAGGTATCTTTCCTTTAAAAAGAACATACTGTAGTAAGAATTTTATAAGTGCATTTAATATAAAGGACTTTAAAGTTTTTCTTGTGCTTTGGTTTTCTGGAAATCTCATCTGCTAATTTACTTGAATTATTATACTAATAATTCACCATGCTGCTTGGGGATGATTGTTCACATAAACATTCCAACCAACAGAAATATAATCAACATGCTATTTAGTCACTAAAATTTAGTTTTGTTTTCTGAATCTCATTTTGAAAGTGAAAATGAAGGAAGATTTAATTTTCTTTTCAAGTTTGTGAGCAAAATGACAGTTTGGCCAGATGTCAAGCTTTATTTTACTTATAGAGAAAAATAAAATAAAAATAAATATACATTCAATTTATTCACAGCTTTTCTACAAAAACTGTAACAATGTCCTTCTGAAATGATTGCATTAATGAAGAAAGGATAAATATCATAGACGGTTTAAGAATCAGCAAGTATTGTGCCAGTTCAGAACTCCTACTTACCTTCAAAATATTGTTCTTCTAAAATCTAATGCAGTGTTGATTGTAATCAAAATGAATGTCTGAATTTTTTTATGTAATAAATACATGTATAGTATCTTTGGAAAAACATGAAAACTAATACCTGAATAAAGTGGCCTTCTCTTTCATAGACATTCCAGTAGTAAATAAAATATATTTTATAATAATTTTTAACCTAAATGCATTTTTTTCTTCAGTTGATAAGGCTTTCATGTTTTGATCTATACACTCACTGAAATTGGAAATGACTGATCTTACAGATATTTGCCTATCAAGGGACCATTAATTTTATTGTAACATAAATACCTGTTACCTGAACAATTACATACAAGTGTGTAGTTACACAAAACATTATTTTAGAAAGAAAAAAATCCACTATACTTAGTACAAGAGAAACTGAATTTTCTTGATATCTTTCTTTATGCCACTCTACAATATGAACTGCTAATAGCTATCACAGTGACTTATTTGAATCTAGTGCTAAATATTGTTTGGTTTGGGGTTTTTTTGGTGGGTTTTTTTGTGATAGGTTATTTGTGGGTTTTTTTTTTTGATTGGTTGGTTGGTTTTGTTTGAGTGGAATTGTTTGTTTTGGGGGTGTTTTGTGGTTTTTTTGGGTTTTTTTTCCCTTCTTCTAGATTTGTTTTGGGTTTTGTATGTTTTTGTTTTGTTCTCTTTGGGGGTTGTTGTTTGTTGTTTAGAAGTTTTGTTTCTAATTTAAAGAAATGCACACTCTGATACACTAAGGATACATCCAGGGTAAGCATAGGATTTTTTAAGACCATTGTGAAGGATGAGGTAGAGAATCAGGAGCTGAAGACCATGAGCTGCACATCAGTCATCAATTCTTCCAGAAAACACTGCCTCACTTTTTAATGGCACTCAAATGTCATTTGATTAAGTTATGACCTTAAACTACATCTAAAATGTTACTGCAGGGTTACTGGATGCTAATATGATGTTCATATCTTGATATTCATTAAAGAGTGGGCCCTGATGTTGAAGAAAAGGATTGCTTTCAGACAGTGAGTTTCATCAACACATGCAAGAAACGCTGGCACCTGTGATAGATGCTCATTGAGAATAATCTCTACCGTGAAAATCAGTGCAGTACATTGAAAACCTTTCTTGATTTGCAACCTACATTGTTCTAGCTCCCTAACAGTAATTAGGGATAATCAGCTTCATTGTGGGCCTCATCCTAAAACTGTCTTTTTGTTCCCTGTTCTCAGGGCAGGTATTAGCTTCTCCAAAGAACCAGAGGAAGGAAAGAGCTATAGAGCCACTTTTCAGGCAAGGAATTGTGCCCACTACTACACTATAGGACAAAACTGAGAAAGGCATGCTGTAAGAGAGGTCTGTTATAGATGCTTTATTAGCCCAGTTTCTTTCACAGAGTTCTACAGGTCAGTCCAGCTCTTTGTTGGACAATGGTGGTAATACAAGATCATGCTGCTGGTAACACAATGGAAGCAGCACAAGTCCTGGGGTTAATATCTGTTTCCAGCTCATGGCTCTCAGGTGACCAGTCAGACTTCATAGAGATGTTTCATACCACAAACAAAGTCATTCCACAGTGATGATTTTTGCTGAACTCTATTCTCTTGACATGTGACCTTGTGACACTGCAGTGAACACCCAAGGGAGTTATTGTAAATTGAAAAGGTTGCTTCATTTTACAGGCAACTTGGACTTCACTGGTTAGAAGGAATCTGGAAAATGAGAATGTGTTTGGATAGGAAAAAAATTCATGGCACAAAATTTAGGTTCCTTTAATTAATTAATGGACTAGTGGATTTAGAAGCTGCTTGTGACAATCAATACGTTTAAGACAAAGAGACTAAGCACACTCAGGATAGTGATTTCAAATGCTTCTTGGATTAAGATCTAAGTGAGGTGCAACTTAGTGCAAAGAAAAACTAAAACTGTGGACTGCGAAGTTCTGAAAGATTTGGGAGTCCTTGTTTGTGTGATTCCATATGGATCTTAATCCAAAACGTATTTCCCATGCCCCTTCTCAGCTTCAGTCTTAAATGATTCAGCACATACTGACTGACTTCATAGAATTTACTTGCACTCTCCAGGGATGAGATACAACAGAGAACACAAGATTTTTCCTGTGCTGACTTTTATGGTTGCTTCTGGCCCTTAGGAAGAAACGTGGAAAAAGGGATCCCTAACCTTAGGACCCTGTACTGTAGGCTAGGAGTCAGAAATCCCTCAACAGCTTGACAATTGCAGTGTAACAGCAACACGACTCAGGCAAGGAAGTCTGATTGCTGACTTTGCTGAGAGCCATTACACACTGAGGTCTGTCCTTGCCCCTGGCACCTGAGCAGTCTGCCAGCTTTGGTACTTTTTAATTCCCTTTGCTGTGGGAACAGGCAACACAGTGGGGTAAGAAAATAATTCAAACACTTTGCATACATGACAGATTCTATAATAAAATGTTAAAGTAAAAAAGAAATCATACATTTTCTTAATATTTCATTTAATTTAATTTTAAAGAAAACATTCACTCTGTTGCCTGTTTCAAAGCAGGCCACAAGCCAGTAGCATCCCTCTCATTTCTCAGCTTAGCACAGTGGTGGTGCTGCAGCTGTATCCCAGCAGCATAAACAAGTTTCTCTTTGAGAGAGATCAGAGGAAGTTACTGGGTTGTTGTTTCTCCAAGAAACCAGAAAGATTCCCACCTTTACATTTTGTTCATAGGAAAGTTGGTTGTAGAAACTCAGTCTTAGCATTGATGTGGTGCCTCAAAGTTGCTGTTTTCAGGTACAAGCACTGACATCAGGAAACCTCTGATTAAGAAAGAATCAGGTTTAACACTTTTTTAAAAGCCAGCCTTTTCTCTTTATATTCACTGATCGAGGACTGAAAGTAATTCCTGGAAAAATGCAAAGAACTCAGTTTAAAGAGGACACTGACTGAAATTTTAGAACAAGAACAGTTGCTGTAAAGGATTTATCTCAGCACTCTCAAAGATCATTACTAGAACACAGAAAACTAACATTATTGGTCCTAAAGCATCCTTTCCTTCATTTAATTTACTACTGTGTCTTTTCCAGGACTCCTACTACATGGTTTCCTCCTACATCTGTAGATGTTCTCATACAACCAACTATCTCTGTCACTGCTGATGTGTTACAACTGCCGGAGGGTAGGAGGGCCCTTCAGAGGGACCTTGACAGGCTAGAGAAATGGGCAGAATCCAACAGTATGGGATTTAACAAGACTAAGTGCCGGTTTCTTCACTTTGGACATAACAACCCCATGCACTGCTATCGGCTGGGGGAGGAGTGGCTTGAGAGTAGTGAAGTGGAGAGTGACTTAGGGGTAATGATTGACAGGAAACTCAATATGAGCCAGCAGTGTGCCCAGGTGGCTAAGAAGGCCAATGGCATCCAGGCCTGTATTAGGAACAGTGTGGTCAGTCAGACTAGGGAGGTTGTCCTTCCCCTGTACTCGGCGCTGGTNCCAAGTGCACTGGGCACACAGTCCTCGGGCACAGACTGCATCACCTTCCCTGCCTGTAGCCGTGTAACACGTGCTCGGTGGCGGTCAGTCCTCTAGCTGGACTTAGAGTAACACGGGACAGTGTGAATTGTGGTGGTGCTGCACTGGGTCTCAGTGGCCACCCGGGACCTCCCACAGCATAAGCCTTCCGTGGTAGGGACCAGGTGTGGAGGCATACAGGAGCGGGGAAGGGACCGGGACCCGGTGCTGCAGGACTTTAAGTGCCACAGTGAGTGGGAGGCACTACACACCCTTCCCCCGGGGCTGGGCCAGTCCCATCCCACAGGGAGTGCCAGTGCGGCCCCTTGGTGAAGCAGAGGCACTGCGCATGTGTCGACCGGAAAGTTCCATGAATCACCAAGGCAGATTCACGGGGAAAATTTCTTGCAAACCAGAGAGGTCATGATGGAAAAGTTGCAATGGTGTGAGGCATGACTGTACTTCAGTTCAGCTGTTGCAAAACATTCTTTATATATTCACTTGCCCCAATTTAATCTTTGGTTAAAACTTTCTCCTCTTGAATCAAGATTGCTAAATTACACTGAATTGGCTAAGTAGTGGATAAACAGGGTTAACTGGGACTGCCTTTCAGTGGCCTTAAGTAGACCAATTCAAAGTGAATTTAGGCAGATAACTATAAGGTTTCAGTGAAGAAGAGCACAGATAAGGATACATACAATAATCTTTATAATGTGAGGCTAAATTATCACATGATTGTTATATGCCTTATTTTATCAAAGTGGAGACATAAAGAATATTATAATATTCTCCCTTGAGATGTACAATTGCCTAGATAACCCTTTGCAAGTTTTGTTTTGTGCACTAGACCCAAGAAATTCTTTACTTGACTATGTTTATCACACTATATATAGAATCTATAGGATATACATATGCTATCTATAGAAAGGATACTAGTGGTTATGAAAGAAAAAGTGGGGTTCTTGAAATTACAGCTGACAAAAGATATGGGGAGAGGGGTTAGGAATATATAATGCAGAAGGCAAAACCCAAGCTCTTTGGTTGAATACAGTCTGCTATGGAGAGTAAAGCCTTTGGCTCTGTCCCCCATAAGAAACTCCTGGTGAAGCTGGAGGCTTGTGGCTCAGAGAGTGGTGGCTAATGGTGCTGTGTCCGGTTGGAGGCCGGTCACTCGTGGGGTGCCTCAGGGCTCAGTGTTGGGACCTGTCCTGTTCAATATCTTTATTGATGATCTGGACAAAAGACTCTGGATGGAGTCTATTATTAGCAAGTTTGCGGATGACACCGAGTTGGGGATAAATGTCGATCTGGAGGAAGATAGGAGGGCTCTGCAGAGAGACCTTGACAGACTGGATGGATGGGCTGAATCCAATGGCATGGGGTTCAA
>WEKX01024884.1:58430-112085 GCA_013390025.1 Pitta sordida
ATATTTTATACAAAAAATATTAATTATAGAAGTATTTTTAATTTTAAAAACTGGAATAAATAAAAATATATTACCTGATAGAAAAACAAACAATAAAGGGAAAAGACCAATTCCATATTAAAAAATCAGGTCAATATTTTAAATTAAACAGTGTGAAAGACAAGTGTAACTGTTCACAGTAAACGAATTAGACTTGCATAATTTAACCAGATGGTCATATTTTAGCAGCAGAAATAATTAGATTATGTATTTGAGTTTTAGTACACTCAAAGGATGGGTAGATGTAGAAATGTGAGTGAACATAGGAAAAATAACATAGACCTATTTGTACAAGTAATGATTTAAGCATCATAGACCTTTTCATTCTCCCACGCTGCACTGCTGCATCTCTTACAGGTGAAAGGAGAATATAACCTGCATACATCGTCAAATCATAATGAAAACGAGCTCAGGCTGATAAGTGTGAGAAGGCAGGAGGAACCTCTTCAGATAAGAATAAAGAGATTGTCATGGTTACAAACAGATAGGGGATTTCAAAGCTCCAGCAGACGATAGAAACTGTGAACACCCAAAAGAATTTTTCCAGTGAAAAGTACTAGGAAACATAGGTAATTAAGCCTGGTAATCACTTTTTTCCAAAAATAAGAATTCTGATTTTTTTTCATTTGCCACGCCAAAAGCAGTTTTTTCTATATTCTTTACCTCCTCCAGCAAATTATGGGTTTCAAGTGTCTTTTGACTACTGACAATATTGACCAATCATCATGGTTTTAGCACAGTACTGTAGATAAGCCTATTTGTTGCCTTTCCTATGGATACAAGGAGAAGGAAGGATGAGAGGAAATGGCTAAAAAAATCTGAAGGTTGTTTTTTAGAGATCCAAGAGGGTCTTTACAAAACAAAAAGATGACATTTTGAAGCAATTAGCTTCCACTTTTCACCACTATTGATAGTGAAGTAGGAGTCAGGCAGAAGTCAATCACGAATCTTCACAGAAGTATGGTGAAAGCTCATTTATTGTAAACAAAACTATCCCTTTTATTCCCTCAGTGTTCTAGTGCACACATCACACAAGTGTAATTCTATTCTAGTATTGGTTTCTAGACTAACTGCACACGCCTTACTAATAGTTGATTGGAGAACTCTTCTAGTAGAGCCCATCAGGACTTTCCAACATTCCTTTCTTCCATGGTTATTTCCATAGTTTCTTTCTTTAGCTGGATCCAAGGCCATTACTGTGGTTACCATGGAAAGTCCCGAACTGCTGCAGCAGGGAAAATACCTCTTTATGTCCTCTACTCTCTAAAAATCCCTCTACATGATAGTAACTCCTTCCTAGCATGAGCAAAGTTGTCTGCTGGGGAGAAAAAATATTCGATGTTGGGCACTAAGTACTTGCCTCCTTACCTTTCTCCTCTATTATGTGGATCACAGAAAACATACATTCTCTCTAGTCCACATAAAATCATGACATTATGAGATTTATTTTTGTGTATGTGTTAGCTCTGTTAAAAAGCATAGACATATTTAGTATGCTCCTTTCAATATTTCATTAGAGCTTTTTTAGATTCACATTTGGTAATTTACCATTGGAAATGAGATTGGCATATGCTCAGTAATGCTTTAAAATAGCTCTCCATTATTTCAGATGCAACACTGACATAGAAATTGTAGTAACACATTAAAACAATCCATTAATTATTGTTTATTCACGAACTACTCTATAGCGGAGTACAATTACTTAATATGCTACTATTACTGTGAAATACATAGCAGAACGCTAATTTACTGTTTGCATGTTTCCTTTATTCAAGTAATACTGTGAATATAAAACCAAGATGAGGTTACACTCGGGCCATTGCAAACACTATATATTTTCCCTATGTGAGCATAGCCATGACTGCAGTGGAGAAGTGGCATCAATCTGTGGCTCACAACTGTGCCAAGCCTGCTCATTGTGACTAAGTTTGAGAAGAGGTCAGGTAGATGATTTCAGAAATTCTCTGTGATCACCTGCTTGGCCATGAGCTGAACATGACAGGAACCTTCCCTGTTCACCTTGCAAGATCCTTTTACCAGAGAGCCAACAGAAGTTTGAAATGAAGAGGACAGAAAATTAGGTACAATTAGTTCTTCAAACCACTTTTTCCTTCTGACCAAAATAACTTCAGGCTTTTCAAGGCTGAGATATAGTCTTCAATAATTTATTTTTTTCTCCCATTTAATAGAGAAGGTGTGTTGTGGGTTACACAAAAATTCTGGTATCTATCTCTTCTCTGGACTGAACTATGTATGCTAATGACTCAACAACAGAGTGCATTGGTAACAATGTGCAGAATGGCCAGCCAAGTGCTGAGGACATGCACACCTGCCGCCTCAGATGGGTGTTGAACAAGATAAGGACAGAGGAAAATCCAGCTAGGTGCGGTGCATTTCTTTCGTCTGTCAGCAAGATAGAAGCTGGATTACATTAGACCCTGGTTTTAGTGATGAATAGGAAACATGAATGGGAAGACAGGAAGAGAAATAATACTCCACAGAGATCATAATAAAGAGTTTGACTGGCTTGAAAATCCGATTGGCAGACAAGGTGGGTGCCAGGCATGTGTATCACAAATTCAAGCTGGTTAGCAGCAACACACATTTGCTGTGGGAAGGTTCCACATCATGAAGCAGATACAATTAGTACCCATTTCTGTACTACGTAGCTGTAAGTCAAACACTTCCTTATAATTTCTCATGAGGAAAGAAAAATACTTGAAAATTCAGGACAAATAATTGCAAATTACTGGATCAAAAGGCACAAGAAATGTACAGAAATGTACATTCAATTTCTTCTTGCCCTGAAATTTCAGTGTGAAGTAGAATATAGCAACTGATCTTTTCACGCTCGTGACCAGTGACAGGACTTGAGGAGACAGCATAAAACTTTATTGGGGCAGTTTAGGCTGGATATCAGGAAAAGATTTCTCATCCCAAGTGTAACCACCAACAGTCAACACGTTGATTGCTTTTATTAAAAAAAATTATTAATACTCTAAGTAAATAATAATGCTCTAAGTAAAAGTATCATCAAGGATATTAATTCAGTAGAGAAGTTAGAGAAAAAGAAACACTAATTCTGCAGAGAACTGACTAATTTAATTCTCTTATTATGCAACAAATAAACAAAAACTATTGGGGCATGTATTAGATTTGTACCATCTTGTAATTTCTGAATATTGAAATACTCAAATGTCTAAATATATGAAATTTTCACTTTTATTAGGCTGATATGTATTTGGAACAAAGCTGCTGTGTCACCTCAATGAAACAGAGAGTTTTCTAAAAATAGAGGTATTTATTCAATTTTCTGAGTCATTTTCCTTTTGTGCGTGTGTAGTAATTTTTTCCTTTTATCTGTCAGCAGATACTTATGCTTTGAACTATGATGTTAGAAGCATCAATATTAACTTCACTACTAATTCTCCTCTACAAGGAAAGAAAGGCAAGTCTGCTTATCTCTTCAGATTCCAAATTTTAATAATGCTCCTGTTTTACTAAAACTTTTATCATATAAGAAGTTGCAGCCACTTCTTTTGGCTCCTTATGGTAACTGCAGAAATACAAGGTTTGCAAGAGAAGATTAGACATTGCACTACTGAGCACTGAGATATCAAAAATTTTGGCCCCTCTCTGCTCGGAGGAATTTGTAACCCCAGATTTGACACCCGTCTGCTGCTTGGAGAGATGTGTGCAGTTGTAGGAGCCAACACAGAAGCCAACAAGCTGACTGCAGAATCAGGTGATGTTAGCCCATATGAAAATTGTAGGAGAACGATTTATGAATTCTTCCTCAAAAATAAAGTGTTTTTAATTTTGAACTAGAAAGAAATATATCTCTTTTAAAATAATTAATCCCTTCTTCCATTCTTGGACTGAATTGTCTCAGTCATAATTTCTTTTTATTCCCTAGAAAGAGAAGAATAGTGGTTGTTGACCTCCTTCCCTTAGCCACAGACTAAAAAGTTCATTAGGTAGAGAGAGACTGACAGTGTTTCAAACCCACTATGACCTTTATAATTAACCTGGGATACTTAGATACTCATCAATTCTCCAGCAACATAGAGATATACGTATAGACAAAGAGAAAAAACAGGAGTGACAAAATCTAACGATTCCACAATTTATGAGCAGGAGTAACGTCCTGAGGGATGAAGATTCTGTGTTAAAGTACCAGCTGCTGACTGGGCAAAGGAGTGTCCCTGGCCAACAGGCTCCAGTGCCTTCTGCTCTCTTTGCTGAGCAGGAGGGTTTGTCTGATGGGTTTAAAGAACGCCATGGCTGTAATTTGCTGTCAGGATCCTTCTCAGGTGGAGCTGCATGGGAAGTCCTAATGCTCTGAGCAGGCTGAGAGGATCAAGCCTGCATAAGACAAAAGCTTAAGGTGTTGCTTTGTGAATCATAGATATGAGATAAATATTGCTGGTGACAGTTTGTGCAGCATTTTGGTTATTGTATAAATGTTCAAAGGCAAAAGGAAAGTTGGTGGAGAAAGTGCTGATGAAAAATGAGCTACTTGTTCTTTAAGTGGCAGTAGTGTGAGGTTTAGCAACTGAACAAATACAACACTGGTCTCCTCAGTTTAAGAAGGATGTGGAACTGCTTGAGAGGGTCCAGAGAAGGGCAACACGGATGGTGAAAGGACTGGAGAGCAAACCCTATGGGAAGCAACTACAGGAACTGGGGTGGTTCAGCCTGGGGAAGAGGAGGCTCAGAGGTGACCTCATTGCTGTTTACAACTACCTGAAGGAAGGTTGCAGTCAGATGAGTGTGAATCTCTTCTCTCAGGCTGACAACATCAGAACAAGAGGGCATAGCCTTAAACTACTCCAGGGGAGGTTTAGGCTGGATGTTAGGAAGAGGTTTTTCCAGAGAGAGTGATCTCTCAGTGGAATGGTCTGCTCAGGGAGGTGGTGGAGTTGCCATCCCTGGAGGTGTTTAAGAGAAGCCTGGACGAGGAGCTCAGTGACATGGTCTAGATGATGGGAGGCTTGGATGGATAGAGCGTGGTGCCCATGGTTCCACGCTTGTAGGTCTGATCCCTGTGTCGGTGCTCGCCTGGGAGTTGGACTAGATGATCCTTGTGGGTCCCTTCCAACTCAAAATAACCTGTGAACTTGTAAACACTTGATGATACATTCAGGGATCAGTAATTGTGTTTAGACTCTTGAACCCCCATTTTCTTTAAGGTTTTTTTTTTTTTTTTAATGGGAATATAAAACAGTTGGAAGAAGTTTAAAAGTGAGATTTTCAGAAATTCCCTGCATTGACTTGGAAAAAACAATAAAGATCACATTAAAAACCACAAAAAGAATAGAGTCATTGACTTTTCTGAAAACCCCGTCTTCAGCAAATTTCAGAGGCCTGGTTTTGCTAACACTCTTCATTTCTGTGTCTTACAATCCCACCAGGAAGATACGCCTTTTTTTTTTTTTTTTTAAATGCAAAGTGTACGTATTCAAATATGTTTTTCCTTCCCATTTTTAGTATCTGAAAGTCTGACTTACGAAGTTCCTGTCAAAATAAACATTAAAAATTGCTAATTACCCAACAAACATTAGTGTGAAAATATATACCATTAATTATGAAAATTATCTGCCTTTTGGGTGCTGAGCTATTACGTGTTGCCTCAAACGGCTGAAAATTAAGATTCTCATAGGGACATAGTGAATCGGGTTTTGAAAAATTAGAACATACAATCAAAACCAAAGAAGCTGACAAAAACTGGAGGGTTGAACGCAGTTATGGGCCTGCAGGTCACTGTGGATCTTCTTCCAGTAAAGTAAATAAAGTGTATTCTGGGTTTTTTTTTTTAGTTGAGAGGGAGATCAGCAATTTGTAAGAAGCAAAAAGGTGAAAATGTTCATGATATGGGGATAAAAATTCCTGCATTTCCTCCATTTAGCTCTTTTAGCCTCTTGCCTATGGGAAAAATAAATCAATTCATGTTTCATTGTCATATTGAAATGGGCAAGTAAGTTCTTCCTGAAAATGCACTGATAAACCCCAGGAAAGCAATCTGTCGTACAGAAGACATGTGCCTCAAGGAGCTCAGTGAAACATCATGGTATTCAGTACAAAGAAAGCAGCTAAATCCAATCCTCAAGCAGGAGCCAGATGGAGCCAGTTCAGGCTGCACAAACGATGAGTCTAAGCAAATGCAGTGAGCACCACAGACCAAATCATTTCATAAGGACAAAAAGTGATCACATACAACTGGGCTGAGACTTTTCATCTATTCTTACTGTAGGCAGTTCCTAAGTGCTTCTTCTAGGGTAGATTTTTACCAGTATGGAACCTATACTACATAAAAAGGAGGTTTAAAGTAATTCTTTATAAATACAGTAACCCTCTTCCACTTTGCGCCCCCCATATTGTGGCTTCACATCTCAGCGGCATGATTTTTCAGCGATTAAGGAGGCCCATTTCGCAACTGCGCATGCGCGACCTGACACACATGAATATTCAAAGTAGGGAGTCATGAATATGAAAATTTTTTCCCCCCACAGCCACCCATGCCTCAGCTCGACTCGACTCGGCTCAAGGTGGCCGGCCTGCACTGCTCCATGCTGCAGCTCAGCTCAGTTCGAGGCAGCTGGCCTGTGCTGTGGCTTGGCTCAGTCCGGCTCGAGGTGTCTGGCCCGTGCCACGGCTCAGCTTGGCATGGCCAGCCTGCACCGTGGCTCGGCTCGGCTTCGGGCGGCCGGCCTGTGCCGTACCTCGGCTCAGCTCAGGGTGGCTGCAGTGACAGTTTCGAGCGAGGAGGCTTTGTGCAGTTGTGAAAGATTTACACACTCTCAGGTGAGACATGGTGTCTGAGACTTTCTCAGGGTAGACGTGGCGTCCGAGACCAGATACCACGTCAACCCTGAGTATGGCGAGACCAGGTCTACCCACCTGGAGAGACACCAGGACAGTGGCGTAGGTGGCTCCCACGCACCCATGTCCCCGGCTGAGCGGAAAAGGGGCTTTTCCTGGCGTGGGATGGCGGTGGGCACTGGGAAGCACTGACACAAACAGTGACACACAGCAGGGCAGTTCCAAAACAATGCTGGAGCGCCAGGGCTGTGTGAGGGTGCAGAGTAATTTTGCATATTAATGAGCTGCCATTCTATGTGGATGGAGGGCTTCGCGGAGGGGGGTCAAGAGCTGTGGTACCGTGGTATAGGAGACCCAACTGTACCCTAAGTCCTGAGTAGTTCCAACCAATCTCATGAGACGATTCTACAAAAGTGAGCAGTCAGTGTTTTTGGTGATCTAGTTCAAAATTTTTGCAATTCTTGTTTTAATAGTGTTGCATTCTATCACTTTAACAGGAAAATAGATTTATGCACATTTCTCCTTTCATTTAAATGTGACAATGTACTCAGGATGTCTAGTGCTGCAAAGTGAGGTTTTATTTTTCCTGATAGTCCTGCAGCCAGCTTATCTTGAACTGTGAAAACTCTCCAACTTGAATTCACAGTTTATTTCTTTTATACATTGTGTCCTTGGAATTTATTCAGTCCCTGGCTGAATTAGTTTCTTCATTAAAAAAAAGTGCTCTTGGCTCTTGATTTAAATAAGTGAGGGGTCACTTAAGCACACAGAACCCATGGAAGTTACTTTTTCCTAACCTCCCTGAAGAAGATGACTCAGAAGATAAATAAGTGCTACAAGCTTGCCTGTGCAAAGGCAACTGGCAGGGGCCTTTGAATTAACATCATTAACTTCTGCACAGGACCAAAGAAAGAGTCTAAACTGGAGGTCTGGGATGTTGGTATGAGACCTACCCTGCTGTGTCCCTAACTAGATTACTACCAGGTAATATAGTTCAAAAAATTTAATAATACCACCATGGCAATTAATGAAGTAGGTTCTTAAACTTTTTTTTTCAATGGAGAATTGTATTTTCAGGCAGACAAAAATCATTATTTTTCTTTTTCACTAAAAACCTGCTCAGGTGAACTGTGCTGCAACTGCTCTATGCTCCATTTTTTTCTGGAGGACTGCAAAGACCAGAAGATAAGCAGAAGGGAAGGTAAGAAGGGAACAAATGAAAAGACACTACAAAGACAAAACATAGTTATAAGAGCTTGATCCTGAGGCCACAGGAATTGAATCCATCATCAGCAAGTTTGCGGATGATACTAAGCTGAGGGCAAATGTTGAACAGCCGGAGGGTAGGAAGGCCCTCCAGAGGGACCTTGACAGGCTGGAGAGATGGGCAGGCTCCAACAGTATGAGGTTTAACAAGACTAAGTGCCGGGTTCTTCACTTCGGCCATAACAACCCCATGCACCGCTATCGGCTGGGGGAGGAGTGGCTCGAGACTAGTGAAGTGGAGAGAGACTTGGGTGTACTGATTGATAGGAAACTCAACATGAGCCAGCAGTGTGCCCAGGTGGCTAAGAAGGCCAATGGCATCCTGGCCTGCATCAGGAACAGTGTGGTCAGTCGGTCCAGGGAGGTTGTCCTTCCCCTGTACACAGCGCTGGTCAGACCTCATCTTGAGTACTGTGTGCAGTTCTGGNCCTTCCAACTCATAATATTCTGTGTGATTCTGTGTGTGAATTAAATGTCTGCAGCATCCTGACCTGTCATTCTACTTCTTGTACCAAGGCCTTGCAGTGTAGGTATGTTATACACATAAAATTTGACATTTCTGAAATAAAAACGTTCAATGTTTTATTTGTACACAAGGCACTTGCCAGTGCATTCTACTGCAAACTTTTGACTGATATTTTTAAACGCTTTGTTTTGTAATTTTAAGAGACCTTCAAATAAGACTTTCGTAAAATTAACTGAGTTAATCTAATTCCCTGTATTGACCAGATGACAGCTGAATACCCACTTGATCATATCACAGGATATAACTCATTTTCTTCCTCTGTGCAATTTATTTGGTTGTCAAATTCATTAGAATATGCCTGATAATAAAATATGTATTCTCTATTGTAGATGCAATCATATTCTTTAAAGTTAATACAAGCCTGTTTGAAAACAGCAGTTTCCATAGGAACAGTTTTCCCCAATAAATTTTACATAGACAAGTATGTCATAAATAATTGGCCCTGCTCTGAGGGAACCGCTAAAAACCCAAAGAAAATGCATGGGTAGAGAGGGAAAAGAAAAAGCGATGAGAAAGGCATATAATGATGGCAAATTGGGAAAAATATATGTTTTTTTCTATTTGGAATTCTTTTCAAAGTTAAAAAAATGTAAATGTCCCTTTGTTTTGGAACATTGTTGACAGAGAGTAGGAGTTCATATTTTACCTCTTAGGAACTTGTGTTCAAGTAATACTCCATGAAAAATTGTAACTCTATCTTGGATTTAGTTTTACAGAATTAACCCACTTATATTATACACTGCCTCTTTAACTAAGAAAAATACATACATACTTGCAGTACATTTTTAGAACATAAAATTAAAAACATGTAAATCTTATGTAACATCTTACAGAAAGGATAAACATTATACTACAGCAACGTCTCCGATTACAAAATCTCAGGAAACAAAGGCAATTACATTCCAAAAATTGCTCTCCCTGGAGAGCACAATATAATGGACATTTTCACTGTCCAAGACTCTCCTAGGAAAACTGCAAACATAAGTTTGCTCTTCTTTTACAACAAGGAGAGATCAGTGGACAAGTAAATCCAGAGAAACTCAGGCGTTTGGTAATGCCTATAATGTAAGAGGTGCCCCTACAACTCAGCAAGCAGGTGTTAGGTACTGTTTATGGGTAGGGGTGAAAAGGAGGAGCCTAAGACACCTGTTTCATAAGACGCTTCAGGAGTTATGACTCTGGTTAATTGAATTCATCTGTATGAATGGAGATACGTAGTTGAAATTTCTTCTTTTCAGTAATAGGCTTCAGAAATCTTACCTGAGTCATAGTTTCCAAACTGTAAGAATACTCTGGGGATGTGTTTAAGTAAGTCTTTCCCTTTGAATTATATTTTAATTCTGGTTAGTTTTTGACAGTTAATTATAAGCTTGATCTGGAAGCCTCAGCAGTGATAGCAAAGGCAAAGAACTGCCAGCTTGACTAAGAGCTCTGGATAAGTTCCAGATCCAGCTAACTTTTGTAGGCACATTATTTAATTTCCTGAACTTTTGTTCTCTTGGCTTCCAGGTGGACAGTACAAGAGTACCTCTTTGGAAAGATATGCAGCCTGCAGGAAATCCGGTCTGGAGAAAAGAGTACCTCCATTAAATGCAAAAAGTTGAGTTTTCTATTTCTTAGTGATGAGCTAAATTAGGTAACAAATACTTGAGAAGGAGATTAAACAGAAGCAAAAATGCCATTTATCACAATATCTTTCAGGACCAGCTGCCAGGGAAATAACTTTCATATAGTCAGCTCTCTCCACTTCGTGCCTCCCAGATAGCAGCTTCACCTCTTTGCTGTGTGATTTTTCCACAATTGGGGAGGTCCATTTTGTGACTGTGCACATGTGACCTAACACGCATGAATATTCAAAGTAGGCAGTCATGAATATGTAAATTTTCCACCCCTCAAGCCAGTGCACGATCCACTGGTGCACCAGTCTGCTGGCCCGAGCTTACTGCTCAGAGTGCCTGGGCACGGCTGTACCTGCCCATGCTGGCCTGGGCTCATTGCTCAGAGTGCCCAGGTGAGGACAGGGCAGAGGAGATCCCCTTCGCTCCCCTGACGGCTCACACTGCACGAGGAGCTTCCGGGAACACCACGCAGCCACTCCGGAGCTGAGGAGGCGGGGGGACCAGGGGAAAATTTGCATATTGATGAGCTGCCACTTTATGCTGACAGAGGGCTGCACGGGGAGGGCAACAAGACCTGCAGTACCGTAGTATTTGAAGGCCGGTTGTATCATGCTGCCATTTACAATCCTGGGCCAAATGGCTAAGCTGTCTGACTAGGTAAGAGCAATTCATCAGTTCAGTCAAAATACAAAACTAGAGTGTAAAGTATGTAAAGTGATTTGTTACATTTTCCTGAAAAATACACCCTTATGCCAGTGAATAATGACTGTAAATTATTGAGAGTCTCCTCTGTTTATGGTACTGAGGCCTGCAATTATATTCTTTTTCTTCTGGGAATTTGGCACATTTGGTTAGCCAAAGCTTGAAAATAGTTACATAGAATATAAGACAGAATTATGCTGTTCAGTGAAAACTAATCTCCAAACTTTTCTTTCAGTGGCTTTCTGTACTGGACATGTACAAGTCCAGACCAACGTTATTGGACTTACAGTGATTTACACCCTACAAGGACTGGTTTTGCATTTGCTAATAATTTTTGATAACTTTTGGTGGGAAAATATTCAGACAAGTGCCAGGGCAGACTGGAGAAATAAAACATAGGATGTGTGATAGTGGCGTTAGATCCTCAGTGAAAGTGCATAATACAATCAATGATTGTTGTACTCAGAATGGTGTTTGCATCTGTTAAAATACTTCTTCAGTGTCTTATGATCTCACCATTGTAAACTTCACAGTGAAATTAAAAAAATTCGTTTTTTTTAAATCATTTAAACATTAAACATTTAAACATGCAAGTCCACATACATAGATAAGCACAACAAAAACTTATCTAAATATTATAACTGATCATATCTGTACCAATGACATAAAACACGGACTCCAGAGAACAATACTGGAATGCACTTAAGAGTTCATGCATGATTATCTGGAATGGTGTTATGGTTACCTCTCACACATATTTAATTTCAAATAAAGCTATTAGATTTTAGGGAGTAATAATATCTACTTCTGTGAGTTCCATCATCATGGTATTCCTGTCCAAGATGCATGTGGGTTACACAGAGATAAGAAACAGTCTACACAAAACACAGTAGAAAGATGGTGTTTAGAGCTCTGAGTATTCATATTTCAGCACTGATTAACCACTGAAATCCAGCTAGCTTGTGAAAACAAGGAAATCTCTCAGTACCAGATCATCCTAATGAACAGAAGAAGCAGTGCTATCACCTATAATTTGATATAAATGCAGCGTCAAGTCTTATGTAGATTCTATTATGATCTTTCTAGATTATAGACTGGGAAATTGCTACATCATAAGCAATGCTGGAGGAATTGTAAAAGAGATGGAATTTAAAGCACACAATTTGGTTCTGTCCCAAAACACAGAATTGCTGATAGGAAAAAATAGCAGTTGCTAAAAAATGCTACTTAAATGAGAACAATAACATTTCCTCTGCAGGAAATTATCTTAGGAGTGGAAAATACCTAAGTGGTAAACAACAAAACCAAAAAACCTGCAAAAATGTTGTTTCTGACAGGGAAACATTCCATAGAGACACTGGTTTGTAGGCACTAACGAACCAGTGCATTTAGTGCACACGTAGTGAAGGTAACAGACCTGAATTTGCTTTGTTCTTTTTGAAACAAAAATTAAGAAATAAGTTCTGTGGTCTTTGTTTCTTTTTGCCCTTTCCTTGATTTCCTTTTTACAAAATCTTTTTTTTCTCTGGAGTCACAACCTATTCACATGCAGAATGGATCTTGTTACCCTCAAATATGATTAATGCCTTCTGTCAATTAAACAGTACCTGTGATATTAAGAAAAAGCAAGATATCCTTCTTCTCCCATTTTACTGTTCACATCCGTAAAAACACTTACAACTCACTTACAATCCTTTCCTCCTCTAGTAATACAATGATTAAACAATAATAATCATGCTTTAACGCATTCTTTTTATATGTATTCTGGTTCCTAACCTTGGACTCACTTCACATGGGAAGGTCTTTTTCTCCATAACCACAAAAGATAAAAACTTGCTTTAAAATTGAAAATTAGGATCTATTTTAAGATCTTGATTCCAGGAACTAGGACTATAAGAACTAGTCTGAAATTGTGAAAATGAAAGAAATCCCAAAAGAGACAACAATGCTATTCCTCCATGAGGATGATTTGGTTTTATGGTTAGTTTCCTTGCTGTAGGGTTCTGAGTGTGGAAAAGGGGATGGTGAAGGGTTTCCTCTTCTCAAGCCTGGGAAATGGGGAGAGGTGCCTCGTAGATCCTGTCCCTGCCCTCTTGTAACTGCATTCATGAGTGAAGGGCAGGAAAGATGATCCGAGTAATTACAGACCTGTCAGCCTGACCCCAGTCACGGGCAAAGTAATGGAACAGATAGTATTATGTGCTATTACGCAACAACTGCAAAACGTCCATGACATTAGAACTAGTCAGCATGGATTTAGGACAGGCAGGTCTTGCCTGACAAACCTAATCTTCTTTTATGACCTGGTGACTTGCCTGGTTGACAAGAAAAAGGCCGTGGATGTTGTGTACTTGGATTTTAGCAAAGCTTTTGATATGGTTTCCCATAATAAGCTTCAGGAGAAACTCATAGAACATGGATTGGATAGAAGCATTTTATGTTGGGTTAGGAATTGGTTGGACAGATGAATGGAAAGAGTGTTGGTGAATGGCACCACATCCANAGGGAGGTGGTGGAGTCGCCATCCCTGGAAGTGTTTAAGACAAGACTGGATGAGGAGCTCAGTGACATGGTCTAGTAGGTGGGGAGTTGGAAAGGATGATCCTGTAGGTAGTGCCATGGTTTAGACAATGGGTTGATGTTGGGTACAAGTTGGACTTGATGATCTCCAAGGTCTCTTACAACCTTGCTAATATTGTGTGATACTATGTGATACTGTGTGTGATGAGAAATGTTCTCGGGGTACATATTGTGCAAAAGTGGTGAAAGTGAAAAGCATAGGGAGGTGGAAGAGGTAGCGACACTTTAAAATGTGACGGGAAATGCATCTCAGGTTTCTTGTTCTCTGAAAGAGGGAGGCAAGAGGAGAGAGGCAATAAAAGGTATTGCCTGCAGGAAGTCCCTGCATCTTGGTCACTCCAGGTCAAGGGTCCCATTCTGGCTTTGTGCTTCAGTTACACAGCAACCCCCAGACATGGTCTAATAGAAATTGGAGAGGATGACTCTCTTCTGCATGCAGCTCATGATCCAGTAGGCTCTTTTAGTGAGAATGGAGTATTTTAAAGCCTGCATCTAAATTAAAGACTCAGGAAGATTCTTCTTTTCTTCTCCTTAAGGGATGAGAAATCCAATACATATTCCATAGCAATATTTGTTAGAAGTGAAGATAATTTATCAAAAGTATTACATTACATTTGTTTGCATTTTTTTCGCAATGATGAGACCATATGCTTTTATAATTTCTGGATTTTCTTTTTAAAATGCTTCAACTGAATTCACCAGTATTAATATTAAATTATAGAGGTAGGCTTCTTGTGTAACAGGTGAAAATATAGAGACACTTGAAATTTCACTTCCTAACCTTCTTCTGTTTCCTGCTAGATCAAATTGTTTGATCTTATTTGCATTGAATGGTAAAGCTGTTGAACTGTTGTCACTTCTGAGGTCAGACTGTATGTTCTTCATAGCTATTTAAATTCCTTTGGCTGGAAAGTTCAATTATACATGGTGAGTTCAGCAACTATACAGAAATATCCTCTAGTTTAATTCTGCCCTCCAAATATCCAGATGTTTATATTTAAACATAACTTCTACATGATTTTTTTCCATAATATTATAATTTTATACAATCTGGAATTCCTTTATATCGATGTGGAATGTGTAAGAACAAAGAAAAACAGTACATGTTTTTTGATGGTACTGTGACTTTCTAGTGACACTACAGGGAATAAAACAACTACCAAAAGAAATGAAGTATGAAACTGAAAAAAAATAGTCATCTGGTAGCCTAATCTTTGTCTAGATTGGAAAATTATGAATTTGAGAATGAAGAATAAATTCATATAAAGCAGTAATTTTTGATGACTGCAATTTTTTGTGAATGTGGGGACCCTTTTGCCTTTCCTTGATAGGAAGTAGAATGTGTGGGAAGAAGAAAAGGATGAGATTTCTTGTATTTGAATTTTTCTGATATAATAATTTGTACTTTTTCCATTTTAAAATATTTTAGTTTTAAATTCAAGTATTTTAATATAGTGTTTTAAGGGCTGATATGATCATGGTGATTCAGGTGAAAGATTTCCATTTTTGCATCAATTTTTCCAAACTATATTTTTTTCCAAAAGTAAAACAGTAGAGAGAGGAGTGGAGGTGTTAAAAGTAAAAAATGTCTCTTGCTTTCTCACATCTAGCAAAAGGGTTTTCATTATTTTTTTTAATATCACATTTCTAGGGAAATTTGTTTATTCACTATTCAAGGGATAAAAAAAATGAGGGTAGGCTATTTGCTCAAGGGCCTGCGATGTGGTCCTAGCTGGCTGGAAAGAAGAGTGAGGATACCTTTGCCCCACCCCTATCTCCCAGTATAAGACCCACCTTTTGCCGAGCTTCTATAAAAATCTAGAGATTCAATCCTTCCCAGTTTCATTTCTTAAACTGCTCCATCTTCAGTAATTTTTAAAACTTCAAAACTAAGTGACAATATGGTGAATTCTCCAATTTAAAAAAGAATCACTTAAGGTGAGATCAAACAGTACAGAAAATCCCACAAGCATTTTATTTGCATCTATTCCCTGAAGACTGGAGACAGCTGCTGGGTTTGAAATGTTTCTGACTTTTGAGGAATTGACAACTGCCCTTGATGTACTAAATAGCAGGGGAGGAAGAGGAAATGCAATTACAATTAATGTTTTTACTAGGTATTATTGTGTGACTGGTTCACAATCCTAATTCTCTAGGTCAGCATAAAAAGGAAAAGTGGCTTCTCTCCATCTCCACCAGGCTGTCATCACCTTATAGCCTAAATGGTGGAAGGAGGTGAAGAGCTAAAAAATCTTGTAAGCAGACTCACCACTTTTAGATTGCAGTCCCTTTAAAGATTCCTGCTGTCTATTTTCGTCTTTCTTATTTTACCTCTGGTGAACCTTCACATCCTTAGAAGGATTTAGCTTTTCCTGGCCTCTGGCAAATCAAAAATACTAGGCTTTGAATAAGAAGATTCTACTGCTGCCAGTTAGTATTTCAAAGAACAAGAGCAAGTATGTTGCCAGATTTTTATTTCCTTAAGAGCTCTGAGGTAAAGGTACAGATTAGAGCTCCGCGATTACATGAACTTTCTGAAGGGCATTTTTCCTCAGTAATTTTGATTAAATTAAGGAAAAGGTGTAAATTAACTGTCCTCTCTGTGCTTTAGAGCTAGCTGTGAAGAAGCTGTACTACAGACTCTGTTATACTATTGGTGGATATTTTCATATTATCAGATTCACGAGTAACTCAGACTCAGCAGAAAAGCAGGCAAGTGACCAATGCTTTATCCATTCCTCCCTTGTGCAAAAGAAATTATTAGTCAAGTGCATATGAGAGGTTGCAAGGGGGATAATAAATAGAAATATTTGAGAATTATGTATCCTGAGTTGTTTATTTCTTGAAGTATTTCTTACTAATCCATTATCTTTTATACTTGCTTAGGTCTTGTGCTGCCTTGCTTGAGGGTTGCCACTTCATTTTGCTGTTTGTACTGCAGAGGCAGTGTTAGGCTGCTTCTTGTTTCAGAGCAGAGGCAGAGACTCTGAGACAGCTGGATTGCGTGGTGACAGCTGTGACCAGTGGTGACCATTGTGTTTCCCTGAAACACGTGTAGCTAAGTGACATCCATCTACTATAGGTACAGTATTACTGATTTCCAGAGACTGGTGCTGACAGGACAGGATAAAAAATCTGGGTTTCATATACAGCCCTGCAAAAACAGATATCTGAGTGGCTAGAAACAAGAATGCTGCATTTCCTAGGGTAGTGTCATGTACTACATACAAAGACTGAAGGCTGATTTGAGAAGCTATGGTTGTTATGGGGTAGGAGATATACTGAATATATACTATTAATTTTGCTAAGTCTCATATTTTCCTATATTTCCTGTTATTCCTGGAGTGCAGACCCTCTATGATGTGCTGTAGCTTGAAAATTGGTAAAGTCACACTTGTTTTCAGAATAAATACGTTTCTAAGCCAAAAAAAAAAATGTTGCAAAGCCAACTTCAGATGGTGTCAGGCAGCAGCTGTAGGTGACACAAGGCAGACTGCGGACAGGGAGGAGAGAAGAGCACAGTACTCCGTCGCTAATCACCCCAGCTCAACCCCACTCTGAAAGCACTGCATTTCTCACAAGGGCAGATAAACAAAACAGTGCAGAAGCTCTTCTGGTTTGATGTTATATCTACAAAAAATTACTAAAGAAGGAGAAAGTTAACATTTAGTCCATTCACTACTCTAATGGAAGCAAAACATTCTCTTCTCAATCCAATGTCACAAAATTTTTGGTCCATTTTTCTTAAAAGTACATAAACATTAGAGAGCATTTAAACCCAATTCCCCTCCACATACTTTTTGCGAATTCCTCTAGTTTATCATCATAGGAAAATATATCTGTGTCTATGGGGCCCAGTCAAAGCTCTCCCACCAAGACTCTCGAAGCTGACCCCATTAGTGGTTTACACTCTGTACTAACAGGAATAGCTCTCAAGGCACTCACAGAATTTCAGTCGTTAAAAGATTGAAATTAATCAAGTCTGTAGATACTGAAAGTCAGAGACTACACAGATTGTTTCCTGCCATACTAACAGAACACTGTCTGGGCAAGCTGGTCACTGGTGCTCAAGAAGTACAGATTTACTTGTCTGCAGAGTAACCTTTACCTAACTGAGGAGATCAACTGATCAAAACAGTAATAGACAAAATTTAAGGCATCTTTATAAGAAATAGATGCTTCTCATCCCATTCCAGCATTTACTTGCGAAGCACAAATTGCTGCAAGAGAGCAGCATAACTCTGCAGCAGTAGCAGCAGGAGTATGGGAGGTTGTGGGACTGTGTGGCTCTTTTCTGTGAATCCTCTTTTCCATGAACATCCAGGAGGCAGAAACTTCCCAGTCTACTGTGTCATTGGTATTTGATTCATTTACACAGGACTGTAGAGGGTGCAAGGAGTAAGAATGAATGCAGAAGGTGCAACAGGAGTACCTTCTGCATCTGTACGAGACACCCTCATCCTGTGGCCATCAGCTGAAAAGTGGTAAATTGACAAGGCAGAAGAGCTGTTTGGCCTAGAGTTTGGCAAAATGAGTTGTGAACAGGGGTGATGTAGAGAGAGGGGCAGAGTATAATCAGTTTCCGTTCATTGTCTGAGTTGTGAAGGTCATCTTTCACATCACCAAGACAATGCACTAATTATGTTGTATCTGAAGATCAGTGAGATTTACTGGTGTCCTCAGAGAGCAGTTCACTTCTCCTTTACTCCAGGATTTTCCACTGGGGATATTCCTGCTGTTTGAAGTTACAGGGTTATTGTAACTTCATGCTGCAACAAAGCTCAAGTTGGTGTTGCAGGACCAAGGCACAAGAGACCCTTCAGAGGCAGGCATATGGAAGGAGAAGACAGCATAGAAGGAGACTAGAGTGAATAATCTCTAACTTAACATGTGTCTTGACATTTCAAGTTTCATCAGTTTGTCTATATGTGAGGTAATTATGTTTTAGTGGTGTGCAGTGCCCATTTGGTGGGTGATAGATTATGATAATAATACCAATTCCCTTGCTGATTAGCCACATGGGGAAAACAGAAGTCATGCTTTAGTTTTGCAGTATACAGACTATTTCTTTTCTTGTTCTTTAATGGAATTTAACTTAAAATTAAGCATTAGGAAATGTTGTGTTAATATTGTCTATATATCCTCTACCGCCTGGATGTGTATAATTGCTTGCTTAAGTTTTTGACAAATTCACTGCTAGTTTATAAAAAACCTATCTCCTGGATGAAATCTATTTTAGCTTGGAGACGACAGTGAGAGAAACCAAGCCTGCAACTTCAGAGATTGTAGACAGAATTCAGTACAATGACTGCTTTGGGATATTACAATAGCAACTGTTAATACTGCCAGCCTCAGACACTCCAAAATGAGTGTGTCTGCTTAAATGGGACAGTCATTGGCCTAGGACAAGAGTTAGCTAAGCTCTCTGGAGAAGGCAAGACTGACTTCAGATGTCATAGCTTTCAGCAATCCCAGGTTGCAGTAATACTGTAGCCATTCCCACACTCTTTAAGTCTGGGCATATGTGTTGTTTGTGTAAGTCGCTGTTTGAATCTCAAGTCAGGTCTATGAGAATATATTTTGTGTACCTATGAATTCATGAGCATACCCCCAGTTAAAGAGTTGAATGCAGAAAAGATGTCTTTACTTGTATTCCATGTAGGCATACGCTGATCGCAGATAACACTACAATATACGAGATTCTCATTAACTATCCTGGTGTTCTTGGATAATCTGTGGTTTTATGTTATTTGGTACTAGACGTGACCAAATTATTAAAATACTTTTAAAATGTGCTCATTAAGTAACAATTGACTGCACAGGCAATTGAAATCTTCCTCAGTACCCTTCTATTCTGTTGCACTTTTTAAAAATATTCCCATAGCATGGTTCAGACCCTGGAAGGATGTGATATATATGACAAGTAGCTCATTGTGTACAACAGTTCAGGTAGAGTCAAGAGCTCTGAATCCATTGCCTTCCAGGGTCACTGAGCTGCAGGTTGTACGGAAAACATCTTGTACGTCATGCCACTGGAATTATAATAAGAATGAATAGAGGTGGAAAAGTTATATACAAAGCAAACAGATAGAGTATCCAATTATTAAACCTCTTGTTGAACGGCGAAAAGAGAACATCGAAGACACACTCTAGAAGTACTTTTACTACTAAAAGCATATGGTTCATTGAACCATTGCTGGCTGAGGCAGCAGAAGAAATCCTGTAGACAGAAAAAAGAACAAAAAAAAATTAAAAAAAAGAGAAGAATCTGTATTTACTTTGTGTGCTGGGGAGAGCCCTTTTGTTCTATTATAAAACTTTTCTCCTTTTTACTGGAACAGACAACAGGGTTCTTTTCTTCTCTCCCTGTCAAGGCATGTTGCCAGGGGAGGGGCTTTCTCCTTTTCACTGGACAAACAATGGAGGATTCTTTGTCTTCCCTTCCTGGCAAGGCATGTGACTAGGGGAGGGGTCTGAGGACCAGGGTGGGTTCAGTGATGGCCAACGGCATGTGAAGACATGCCCACAAGGCATGTGACATGGCAGGGGCCCGAGGCCCTATAACTGCAGCTGCTGGGCCCCACAAAGGTGGGGTTTGTGGATCTTCGGGATTGAGGAAGCCTTGTTTTTGCCTTTGATCTCTACTGCCGCCATTTTGCCCAGGACCACGTAGTCCTTTGACTCCTCATCTCAGTACAGCCTCACCCTCGCCGACTGCTATATCTCCCTGCAACCCCTCAGACATTTTAGGAAAGGATCACTGGCTGTTATTCCACTGATTTTCCTGCCCTGAACCCTATTCCTCTGCCTCTGGAATTCTAGGGATTCCCTGGTCTCCCTCGTGTTTGGGGTTTTTTCCAGTTATCTTCAGTCATAATTTTTTTCATTGTTATTGTTGTTGTTCAAATATATATATTTGTTATATTTTTTTTTATTTCTCCCAGTAAAGTTCTTTTTTCTCTATATATATTATTGAAATATTTCTAAATTCAATTCATACTCCATCCTAATTTACACCAGGACACTTTGATTTATGTGCTTTATGGTCTACAGAGGACACTGGACCTTTTCCAGGATTGTCAGTTATATTTCCTAATGCCCCCCACACACTCCAGGCTAGGGAACAATTAGTTGAGCCTGAGAAGGGGTAAATGATAACCAGAACCCATTAGCTGTGAAAATCTTTAGCCATGAGCAGGGCATGGTGTGCCACCAAGGAGCATTGGTACCTTGGTAAGGGGTATAGTTCTCTGCACATCAGTTTCTCACTAATAGAGTGCATTTATTAGGATGAGGCAATGCTCAACAAATGCCATCAATACTGTTCAGGTAGCAGAGCAGGGCTGCAGCAGCAGTTGCTATGCACTTTTCTGCTAGAATCATAATATCGGCGATGTCCATTCTTGTATTGTCAAAGGAGGTATCATCTTTTTAATTGATTAGGTTTTATTTCACAATGCCTAATTTTAGACATCTCAATAACATGCCTAAAATTCCCCATGTAATCAGAGTCTCTAATCTCAGGACGACCCTGAGATTAGCTCAGATTTTTAAAGGATGGTGCTAATAACACCAAGGTTGTGGGTTTAATCCCTGTATGGGCATTCACTGAAGAATTGGACTTGAAGATCCTTGTGGGTCCCTTCCAACTCAGAATATTCTGTGATTCTGTAAAGTTCCTGCTGTTTTCTACTCCAGGACATCACCTTGTCAAAAGTTTCTGTGATACTACAAAACGACCATGACATTAGATCAAATCAGCATGGATTTCGGAAAGGCAGGTCCTGCCTGACCAACCTGATCTCCTTTTACAATCCAGCGGCTCAACTGCTTGATGACAAAAAGGCTGTGGATGTTGTGTATTTGGATTTTAGCAAAGCCTTTGACACGGTTTCCCACAATAAGCTTCAGGAGACACACCTGGAGCATAGACTGGATGGAAACACTTTATGCTGGGTTAGGAATTGGTTGGATGGATGAGCTCAGAGAGTGTNGGGGAGGTTGCTGCCAGGTGGGTGTGGACCTCTTCTTTCAGGCTGACGGCACCAGCATGAGAGGACATGGCCTTAAGCTACACCAGGGGAGGTTTAGACTGAAAGTTAGGAAGAGGTTTTTCACAGAGAGAGTGATTGCTCATTGGAATGGACTGCTCAGGGAGGTGGTGGAGTCGCCGTCCCTGGAGTTGTTTAAGGGAAGACTCGATGAGGAACTTAATGACATGGTCTAGCTGGGGATGTTGGGCTGGATGGTCCTGTGGGTCCCTCCTGGCTCGGAGTGACCTGTGCGCCTGTGAGGGAACTAGGTTTATGTTCGTCACTCTGGGGTGTGCGTTCGGTCTCTGTACTGGTGCTAGCTGGTGAGTTGGACTAGATGATCCTTGTGGGTTCCTTCCAACTCATGGTATTTTGTGATTCTGTGATCCTCCTCCTGTTCTTACATTCCTACTCTTAAAAGAGCAATTCTTCTGTCTGAGGTCCTTCACCCTTAAGTGTAGTAGAAAAGTTGTTAATGGCACTTTGAATTAAGAAAGACATATTCATCTTCTAACTCCGCTTTCAAGAAGTAATTATGGAAACTTTTCCTTATTAGTGTCAAAGGATTAATGGATTAGAGCATGATATATTGGACTGGCTTTAGCTGAAGATCACACAAAATATAAGGCCAAACCCAAGGAATCATTAATACTACAGACTTTTACTTGCAACACATACATGGTCACGTTATTACACAAACAGACAAAACATAGTAATCACATCTTGGACCTTCCTTCCATTATTACATACCCCATTTTCTGATATTGAAACACTCACCACTGTAGATGGGTACTGCAAGGATTTTTTTCCTGAGCTTCTACATCTCTTTCTCATATTCCTCTCTTCCACTGGTCACAGAATATTTCATCTTAACTAGTACTTTGTCACTCTTCCTGATGCATTTCTCTCCTGGGCAGAACAGGTGTGTGCTCTGATGCTTCCACAACAGAAATCCAGTCTGTCAGCATCAACCTTCAGCCATAATACAGGCATCCTGGGGAGCAGTCTGTGAGCTAACTAATGATCTCTGGGAGAAAAAAAAGTACTATACCATTAAAACAAAGTCAATAAACAAAATAGATCTGATAAAACTTCTAATAACAACTTTCCATAGCAAAGTGGGAGCACCCATATGGGTATCCAATTTGTGACACAAGGCTAGTGAGGACAGTCACACAGCACTGAGGGCAATAGAGCTCTCTTGGGCATCTGAGAAACAGACAGGAAAGCAGATAGAGAAGAAATAAGACAACTTTCAAACTAATGGTAAGGAGTCAAACTAGATTGTTTGATATTTTTTTGACTGACTGAGTTTTATATTTAAGGTTCTCTGTATGTCTCCACTGACCCTCCCTAAGTTGGAATTGTCATTGCTAGTCAAAAGGATTTCTGACCATAATTATTATTACAGCCATTCATAAAATCTCTGCTAGAGCTACATTCTGACACAAAACATGGGCAACATTATGGCTTGTGCTTACCACTTTCCAGGGAACCCAAGATTCTGTTTCATCAAATTAAGTGTGACACAGTAAGAGCATCTCAGCTTAGTCTAAGCAACCTTGTTTCACAGACCAAATGGCTGAAGGCACAGCACAATCTTTTGCAAATAACTTTTCAACATTATATATCACACAAGGAAAACAATCTTTAATGCACTGTTTTTTTCTTTTAGTGTGATATATTATCATTTGGAAAGCATTAAAATATTCCCATTGCAATATTCTGAGAGCACATGCAATGCAATTAATGTTGTAGGTATGCCACTGAACAGGGAAGAAAACACGCATTTTATAGAACAGTGTGAATATGTATTGTGAGCCAGGTAAAATTATATTGGTATATTCTGGGCGGAATTCAATACTAATTCCATGTGGACTTGATATTTTACTGAAATGAGATCATCAGTTACTCTTTGTGTTTCTTCATGAGGTAATATTTTACTTAAATTGTTGCTGATTTCTTCTGACAGTTTAAGCAAATATAATGTTCATAAAAAGGACTTTTACTGTGTTCAGATTTTTTCCTCAATATATAATTTCTAATAGAATTTTTGAGGCACTAGTGACCCTCTATTTTTATTTCTCTGTGATGTAGATACATGCATAATATGGCACCTCAGAAATTTACTTTGGTGAGTTGTGATTAAATGTGATTTTAGACAAGAACTCTTTTCAGATACTTTGGTATATCTATGCATATATCTCTACAGAAATTCCTCCTTCGTTTCTCTGCCAAGGAAAACAAATTACTGCTTTGTTTCCAAATCTAGAAGTAAAGGATAGGTCTCTCAGTTATCATCACCAGTCTTCTTAAAGCATGGCTTGCTTATAAAATAAGCTGAATATCCCGTAGCAGTCACTTTCTCTGGTACCTAATCTAGGATAGTGTTTACAAAATCTGAGGTACCTTCCAAAGAGGAAAAGGAAGGTCATTGTCTTGGAATTATAACAATCATCATCACCATCACTCACCATCATCAAATTTGTTTTCAAATGAGAAAAAGTGATTGAAATGCAGGAATTTATATGCTGAAAACAAAAGAGAGGAAGACCCTGAACAAGCAGAGCTAACATTACTTTTCTTTCCAAACTGCTTTATCACTTTTCATGTACTCGTGAACTGCCTTTTACAAAATTGCCTCGGAATTGCAGTTGTTCTTTCCATTTCTGATCTACATCTACAGCAAAACTCAGGAAAAAAATTATACTAATCAGTTCTTCAGCCTACATGGAAAACAGACACAAAAATTACTATCTCTGAAATTACTAGATAGAGACCATTGCATCACTTTTTTCCACCTTTGTTTTTCCAGACTTTACAGTTAAGGAACTGTAGAAGGGAAATACTTTCTAAATAAGTCAGTTATATATTGGTCCCATCTCCTCACTTATTACTGTCTGTCACTCATTCACACAGCCATCAAATTATCAATCTGCATACTGGCTTGCCTCATGAATTCTCCACTAGGCACGCTGGGTATACATTTTTATTCTCTGTTAGCAGAAGAAACTGAAGACACTTACTGTCCTTTTTGAGGCCTGAAAGAGAGAGTTTTGGGACATGTGTGACAAAACACAATTAGTAGTCACACTTCATGAAGACATGTACCTCTCTGGATGTAGTGCAGAGGACCCTCAGACTGATGATGTTACAGTCAGCGCAGCTCCAGACCTCAAAATTCAATTTTATCACAACCAAAGTGTTCCTTAGCAGGAGTTATAGGGTATTTGGAGGAGATAAAGGAAAAAGTAAATAGCTATCAATCTGGTGGAATCACAAAAGGAGACAATATTTGTCATCTAGCCTGAAGGGCTGACTATGAGAGGGTGCTGCAGCTAGAATCCAAACACAGAGCCTTCTGAGACTGACATGTGAACTGAGTTGGAACTCCAGGCAGATTATGGTGACTTCCAAGGAAGGCATTGCAGGTATCACACTTTGAACATCATAAAAGTGTTCAGAGCATTGCCATGTTAAACCAATACAACTCTATATGCATTTAGCCCTTGAGGCCAAATAATATCAAAGTCCCATAATGTACCAATTCTTAGGACTTAGTTTAAGATCTGCTTAACTCTATAAAATGGTAGTGGAGATAGCAGGTGTCAAACATGATGGCTACCACAATAATGCTTCTTTATCATTTGTTCAGCTTAGAAAGGTTTGGGAAGTTCCACTCAGTGGGTTGCAGAGAGGTTAGGAAATGAAGGATTAAGTGAGCAATAGGGATTGATCCCTTAAAAGCCACCCATATGTCTAAGTTAAAGAAGAAGTTTCCCGGTTAGAGATCTTCTGTACATCCTACTCCTGTTTTTTAAAATCAGTATTAGGTAACACTTGAAAATAATTGTAACCAGTATGGACAATGATGTTTAAATTACAAATTCAATTACAGAATACCAAATCTTTGTCACTGAGACCGTCTCATGGATCTTCTTACAGTTGCTTTGTCAACCAAACCAATGTTTTGTTTGATAAGTACACAGGCAAATATTTATAAACACAATAAGAACACTTAAATACCCACAGATGTCAGAAAGCACTGAAACTAGTTCCCATACTAGCTCAGCAAACCAAATATGTTTAAATAGCCACGGATGTCAGTGTGTTGCAACAAGTCTTCATGCCATATGAGTAAAAAAAATTTAAACAGTTGCTGTGCAATGGATGTTTCAGTATAACTTGTGCCTCTGTAATGCTTTCAATAACCCTCCTCACGTAGGAAAGCCACCATACATAAGCTCCTCTATTAATTCACTACTGCCTTCTGTCTTAGCTTGTCCATTATGACTACGTTTCTTCCAGATGCTGGGGACTAAATAGACATTGACTTATTAAGAGAGGTTTCTAAATGAACTCCAAACATTCTTCCAGTGATAGCTTACTTGTCATTACTGTTATATGCTATTCATTTAGTGAATTTATTCAATTTGCAAGTAAACCAACTTACCTTGGTCTTTACTTGAGTAGTGTACAACAGAAACAGATGTGGTTTTAACAAGCTAAAATTAAGGGGACACAAAAATACACTGAGACATAAAATGGGAGTGATACTTTAGGATTATAGATATCTAGATAGTTATGAAAGCCCATAGTCAGCATATAAAAAGGAGGAAATTCAATATCTTTCAGTACAAAGATGTCTGAAAGGAATCACCAAAATGCCATAAGTGATTTTAGAGTGTATGTGGACTGGGAGGGCAAAGAGACAAGAAGAGCACTTGATGTTAATTGACAGTAAAATTAATCACACTTCTATCCCTGGAGGCATTTAAAAGATGAGCAGACATAGTGCTTAGGGACATGACTTAGTGATGGACTTGGAAGTGCTGGGTTAATGGTTGGATTCAATGATTTTTAGGAGTCTTTTGCAACCTAAATGATTCTATGATTTGAAGCATAAATAAAATCATTACAAGATTGATGTTTTGTACCTTAAGCTCAAAATAATGAAACATCTGAGGACTATCAACATCTTGAATGAATAGATCAAACCAATATACTCCACTACCAAGATAAGCTACAGTGGTTTCCTAATGAATATGTAATACCTATATTAACATTTTTATTAGGCATAAGTCATCACTTTTTCATATCCATAAGCACAGTGGACCATGCATGAAATTATTACTTTTCAAGAGAGTGACTTATGTTTTCTGTTCTAAAGACTTGTAAACCATCTCTTAACTGCTATGTGGTTTCCACTAACATGGTTCTTTGGCATATCTTTTCCAATCCGTTGTTTAGAAACCATATGGCAATGACAGCATCACATTTTTATATAACTCATACATTTAACTAACAAAACATAACTAATAGTATAGTCCAGCCTGGAGAAACTGTCATGCTCCAGTTCAACAATTTGCTTCCTTCTTAAAGGATCTGAAAAAATTTAGAATCCTGTCTCTTCCACAGTATGGGGAAGATTAAAGTTTCTTCCTGAGATTTTGAATCCTTTACAGAGCAAGGTGTTAGAATGTAACTGATTTTTTGCTTTGTTTTCAGTAGAAATGTATTACTAATTCAATGCAATTCATGTGTTAAAAATAAATTAACTGCATTAGTATCCTGGGTTTGCTGTGGCTGTTTTTTTCTGGTAGCGGGAAGGCTATGGAGGAGGCTTTTCTTTGAGAAGTTGGTGGAAGCCTCCCTCATAGCTGGCAGAGCTAATGCCAGCCAGCTCCTGGCTGGGCCCGCTGCCAGACAAGGCCGGGCCAACCCGGAGAGATAGAGACACCCGGAGAGAAGGGGAGGAAAAAAAAGGTAACAGCAAGAAGATGGCTGCCAGAGAAGAGTCGTGAGAAGTTGTAACAGCAAATGCAGGCACCAAGGCCAGGGGGGAAGGAGTGGGAGGAGGTGTTCCAGGCATCTCCCTGCAGCTCGGGGTGATGTCCATGGAGAAACAGGTTGTCCTCCTGCAGCCCTTGGACTGGAGAGAACACAGGGATGCAGAGATCCACCTGTAGCCTCTGGAGAGGGAGCCCACGCTGAAGTAGGTGGATACAGGAGGGAGGCTGCAGCCCGTTGAAGCCCACATTGGAGCAGAGTCCCAGGAGAGATGTATAACCCGTGGAGAGGAGTCCATGCTGCGTGGCAGAACTGTACTTGGTAGGATCTGTGTGCTTTGGGATGGGACCACGGTGAAGCAGACAGTGCTCAAAGAACTGCACCCTGTGGAGTGACCCACAGGCAGCAGAGTATGGAAGAGGTTTTGCCCCTGGGATTGGACCCATGCTGGAGAGGGTCATGAAAGACTGTCACACATGGGAGAGACCCTATGGAATGCAGGGGAATGGCCTCCTCCCCTGAGCAGCAGCAGAGAAACACCAACTGCATGGTTTTCGCTGACTCCTGTTCCCCCTGTCTCCTGGAGGAAAGGGAAAATGTGGTATCTGCTGTAAGAGACAGAGGGGTCGGGAAGAATGTTGCCTTTAAGATGATACTTCTCACATTAAGCTCCGATCTTGTTAGAAATAAATCCTTTACATCCCCACTTGAAGCTTGTTTTGCCCGTGGCAGTAAAAGATTTCTAAGAGTAGGCTGGATGAGGCATTTAGTGCCATGGTTTAGACAATGGGTTGGTGTTGGGTTACAGGTTGGACTTGATGATCTCCAAAGTCTCTTCCAACCTTGCTAATACTGTGATACTGTAATAGTCCTCATTCCTACTGTAGCAAAACCCCTTCATTTTTTCCCCCTTTTCCTCTCTTTCCCTGTTTTTACGGAGCGGGCGAGGAGGGTGGAAACTAAGTGAGAGAGTGGCTGTAGATGAATCTCTGGCATCCAGTCAGAGTCAAACCACTACAATTAGAATGAGTCCAAAGGAGAAGAAATTACTTATAACTAAATGGACAGTTTGATTGCAAGTTCTTTTTAATGATAGGTTAGAGTAGTCCATGCAGCTCAGCTCAGCCTCCAGCCTCATCAGGAAAATGTGCTAGCATAGGTGATGGGTTGACTTGCTGATGCAGAGGATGCAAGGGAAGGAAGCTGCAATAGGGGAGTAATAGGGAACAGAAGGAAGGGATTGCTGGAGGGAATCTCTCTAAGGCATTTGTGAGCTTGTCCTCTGACTAAACTGTCCCATAGCAACATCCCAGAAAATAAACATTCTCATAACAGAGAAATCATGGAATTCTGCAGCTAATTTTTTTTGTGAGAAATAGGAGGCAGGTATATGTTTTTATTTGTTCATTAATACAGTGGCAAATGCTGAAAAAAAAATAATAACTGCTAGGATTGTGGTCGAAACACTGGAGAAGTAAATTGAAACTGTGTGGAGATCAGACTGAGTAAATCTGAAGGATGTACTCATTTAAAGCCAGAGTCTTTGATGAGCTTAGAGGTACCTGTAAAATTTGATGTGGTACCAAGTTGATCAGTCCTTGTTCTGAAAGACTTTGATAAATGTAAATCTGCTGTAGCTAAACCTATTGTAAAAGTCAATTTCACAACCAATTACTGCCAGACAAGTGCAATAACTTCTGATAACAAAGTTATTTGAGGCATGAGGTGGGTAGAAAGAAAGAGAGAAAGAAAAGAAAGAAAGAGAGAGAGAAAGAGAGAGAGAAAGAAAGAGAGAGAAAGAAAGAGAGAAAGAGAGAGAGAGAAAGAGAGACAGAAAGGGAGGGAGGGAGGACACCCAGTGTCACCCATTTTGAGGCATGTGTTGGTAACAAGAAGCATACATTTGTTTCTTTTCTTGACTTAGTGGTACTGATTCTGCTCAGAAATGTGTCAGGAAACACTGCCTTTACCTTTCCTTTAGAATTACTCTAGACTTTTCACATTTCTGCAGGGACAGACTGGAAAAGTGCTGGTGGAAGGCAAAGGAAACAAAAACACCCCGATAAGACTATATTGCAGGAAACAAACAGGAGGAGGATTACCTGGAGTGCCAGAGACTCAGCACTGGTCAGACCACAACTTGAGTACTATGTCAGTACTATGTCCTGGCCTCCCCAGTTTAAGAAAGATATTGAACTGCTTGAGACGGTCCAAAGAAGGGCGACAAGGATGGTGAAAGGATCAGAGAACAAGCCCTATGGGGAGCGACTGTGGGAGTTGGGATTGTTCAACCTGGAGAGGAGGAGGCTCAGAGGTGACCTAATTGCTGTTTACAACTACATGAAGGGAGGTTGTGGTCGGGTGGGTGTAAATCTCTTCTCTCAAGCTGCCAGCACCAGAACAAGAGGACATGGTTTTAAGATGTGCCAGGGCAGGTTTAGACTGGATATTAGGAAGAGCTTTTTTACAGAGAAAGTGATTTCTCAGTGGAATGGGCTGCCCAAGGAGATGGTGAAGTCACCATTCTTGGAGGTGTTTAAGAAAAGACTGGACGAGGAGCTCAGTGACATGGTTGAGATTTTCTGATATCTTTTCAGGCAAAAGTTTGCATAGCTGTTATGATTTAAGTCTTTCCCCAACATGCAAGTATTGATTTTTTTAAAAAACACTATAAAATCAGCAATGTCCACCTTGCCTTCTTTTATTCCACTGACAATAGTGTTCTTCAGAGTAACAGTATGTGAGCACTTTGGCAAACACAGCAAGTATCCTTAAGTGTCAAATCTCTTCATGCTATCAGCAAATACTGAAGATAATTAATATTTAGGTGTTCCTTTGAAACACACAGAGACAAAAAAGAATATGACTTGTGTCCTGGTTTGGACACTGTTGGGGCTGTTTTCAAAGAAAAATAGATGAGAGACCGTTAAGAGAAAACACCAACCCTAAAGAGAGGAATATATATACATATATATATATATATTGGAATGTATGAAAAAAGGTATGTATATGAATCAAACTAACACTGGCAAACAACATGGAAATACCCCAACCACCCCCTAAACCCACCTACACAAACAGAGTATCCCTCACTGAAATAACAATACCCAAAAGGAAAGTCCCAACAATGGCAAAACACGGATGAAAATGATAGCAAGGTCCGGCTATTGTCAGAAAGGGGCTTTAGCAAGAAGCGACGGATGATGCAGCTAGGAGAANAGAAAGAAAGAGAGAGAAAGAAAGAGAGAAAGAGAGAGAGAGAAAGAGAGACAGAAAGGGAGGGAGGGAGGACACCCAGTGTCACCCATTTTGAGGCATGTGTTGGTAACAAGAAGCATACATTTGTTTCTTTTCTTGACTTAGTGGTACTGATTCTGCTCAGAAATGTGTCAGGAAACACTGCCTTTACCTTTCCTTTAGAATTACTCTAGACTTTTCACATTTCTGCAGGGACAGACTGGAAAAGTGCTGGTGGAAGGCAAAGGAAACAAAAACACCCCGATAAGACTATATTGCAGGAAACAAACAGGAGGAGGATTACCTGGAGTGCCAGAGACTCAGCACTGGTCAGACCACAACTTGAGTGCTATGTCAGTACTATGTCCTGGCCTCCCCAGTTTAAGAAAGATATTGAACTGCTTGAGACNTATTGGAATGTATGAAAAAAGGTATGTATATGAATCAAACTAACACTGGCAAACAACATGGAAATACCCCAACCACCCCCTAAACCCACCTACACAAACAGAGTATCCCTCACTGAAATAACAATACCCAAAAGGAAAGTCCCAACAATGGCAAAACACGGATGAAAATGATAGCAAGGTCCGGCTATTGTCAGAAAGGGGCTTTAGCAAGAAGCGACGGATGATGCAGCTAGGAGAAGATGGCCGCGGGATCGGGTGCAGCTGGGGGAAGACAGCGGTGGTATCGGGGGCAGCTGGGGAAAGTCAGCGGCCTTTCCTGCGAGAGCGAGAGAGAGCTGGCTGCCTTCCGCTGTAGCTTTTAAAGCCCTTTTAGTTCCTCCCCAGTAGTGCCCCTCCTGTCCTACAGAATGAAGCTCCGGGCTATCAATCCTGTCTGTCTCTCTGGAAGAACTGGTGTTTTACATCATCACTGGGGCAACCTCTGGACCCTCACATGGCTGCCCCCCTGGCCGCTCCAGGGAACCGGGTAGGCACGCCGCCACACGCTGCATTGGCACTTTGGGGCCACGCTGCCAGCACCATTCCGGCGGCAGTGAGGGGCTGGGGTGGGAGGGAAGCTGTGGGACCTCCCCGCATGTCGCCTCCCTGCCGCGCGCTCCTCCCGCAGTGGCGAGAGAGGAAAGAAAACCAAGGACATCTATGTTAAATCCTCTCCCATGCCGGGGGGTTAGGGAGAGGTAGGAAGGGAAAAAGAAAGCTAAAAATGATTCAAACTTTTCCTTTGAAAACATGTAAAACAAAACCTCTAACACTAAACCATGACAGACTTGCTTTTAAGTGTATTGGTACCAAGCTTATAGAAAGCTGCACGGCTTGATGGAAAAACAGCTTACAAATCTAGTAGCTACATTTTAGGGGTGCTGCTACAGAAATTTTTTGCATTTATATGTACACACCCTGTTAGGAGGATCTAGTTTGCAGCATAAAAGCTAGCATACTAATAAAACTGAAGATCTATGGGGCTGATTATGGAGCATAGCCCATGAAAGAACAAATTTCAATTTTAAAGCATGTATTGGCTGCTATGAAACTTTATCCTTTGCTGTTAAGTTCACAGCTTCAGTCTTTATAAACTGATGACTACACATGGGAGTTAATTTCATTACATATAACTTCCCATATATACACAACAGAAGCCAACTCCATTCAAAACACAACAAACAGAGATCTGCACAACTTGGTGGGCTGCCAAGGGCTATATTGCTGCAAATAAGAACACTAGTTGTTCTCCCCCAAAGAGTTGCTTTTCCCCAAAGCTGTAACATGCAATCTCTTTGTTGATATTTCTTGTGTCCTTCCAGTAGATCTCTGATACTGGAAGCTCACTGAGAGCATTCTGAAAAATTTCCCACAACCACACATCTGAGCCTGCCAGGGTGCACACATAAAAATACATCCGTTAAGGATTTGCCATAGCAAAACAGTACGATTCTAAGCACTGACTGCCTCTGTGAACACGTCTTTAGGAAGGGAACATGCAGAAGTATCATGACCTGTACCAGAAACGTGGACTGCGGTTGTGATGCATGCTTATCTCTGCATAGAATGGAAATGCAAGCTCATTCACAAAACAGAGCACACACACACACGCACACACGTGCACACACACACAAGCACCCACAAACATGCACATGCATATTCTGACAAGAAAAACATTGGCTACACTTATTTTATATTTATATTATATTTGTATAGTTGGGATTGGTTTGCCCTTACTAAATGATTGTCAATGATAATTTTTTATGCTTCTTACTGCTAGGACCCCAATCCCAAACTGTGCTTTATGATCACTACACTGGGTAATGGATATTGACACTTAAAGGACATCAAGATGCATGTGAGGTCAGCTTCAAAATTTTTGAGGACAGCTTTTCCAGCTTAGGAGAAGTCACATGTCTTTATAGAAATTTAGATTTAGAAATTTAAAAAAAGAAATTAGTATTTGTGATCAAAATTACTTCCAAAACTAAAACAAGAGTGATTGGAAGTGATAGAAACAGTATGGTGACTGTATGGTGACTGTGATTACAGGTGAAATAATGGTTGTCAGTAAAAATACTGCAGTCATTGCTATTAAGAACATCTGCATGCATACTATTTATCGTGCCCTGTATTGCCTAGAGAATGGGCCCATTATACCACTGTGCATCCATTATCCTTAATCTTGAGATATGTGAAATTTGAACCCTTACACATATTTAAGGGGTAGAGGGGTTAAATAAATATTAATTTGTGACTATGAGTTCCTGTTGCAACCTCTCCGTCTCATCAAATGCAACATGTAACAGAATTCTGTAGAATGAGGTAAGGGCAGATCAGTCAGAGAATTCCCTGCTGTTTCTCTTTTGCTTTTATTTCAAGGTACCTAATGTTTAAAGTCTGTTTTCTTGACATGAATTGTGTTCAGAAATCTGACATCACAGTCATCAGTGAGAGAGTCAACTCCCCACCTTAGGGGTGGCAGGGTGGAGGAGAGGATGTCACAGCAGGAAGCATTTTAAAAATATTGCTTTTTCCAAAGTGGTAGAATTTCAAAGAACTTTTTCACTGCCTCTGTTGAGTCTTGTCTAGCTTTTGCTTGTGGGTTTAGACAGTTCCATCACTTTTGCTCACTGACTGCTCTCAAGCACTGTGCAGTCACACAGCCTCCAAAGTTACCTAAGTCACTTTCTCTTTGCACCTGGATGACTTTTAATTAGTTTTCACTTATTTGTGGATTGGAACGGCAACTGATTTACCACTTCCTCCTCAGAAATATTGCATTCCTGTGATCACAAAGACCTGATCCTCACTTGCATCTCTTTTGTTTTCTCATACTTCTGATTTAAGGAAAATCAGTCAGGACNGGATGCATTCTGTGGTGTAAATCAAGTTCATCACTAAATTAATACCAGTAGCTATTAAACTACATGATGCTCACCAAGATCCCCCACCTGTGTGTATCGGAGTTTATGTAGATTTCTAACTTTGTAGTTAGGGGTTAGTCACCTTGCAAGAAAACTAACTGCAGAAATTGAACTAGCCAGCCAAACTTGCTTACAAATGCATTAGATTTTGAAAAAAAAAAAATCCACTTTAGTACGGTGGTGAGTGTCCCTGCTTCTCATGCAGGAGACCGGGGCTTCGATTCCCATCAAGGAGGCAGTGGTGCCATTTAAGAGTTGGACCTGATGATCCTTGTGGGTCCCTTCCAACTCAGAATATTCTGTGATTGTGTGGGTCTTACAGATGTGAGGTTGCACATAAAAAATTTAGACATGTCCGTGTCTCTGTATAGTAGGTTGGACTTGATGATCTTCAAGGTATTTTCCAACCTTATCAACACTGTGATACTGTGAATTCAGGAAAAGAACAGGGCAGAACAGATGCACTTCTCTGAGGAAAATAATTTCATAAAATGACTCTGAAATTACTTTAATTCACAGGTTCACAGGTTATTCTGAGTTGGAAGGGACCCACAGGATCATCTAGTCCAACTCCCAAGCTAAAGCCCACCCAGGGATCNTCTCTGGACCCTCTCAAGCAGTTCAACATCCTTCTTAAACTGGGGAGACCAGAACTGCAGACAGTACTCAGTTCATGTGAGTGTTGCACGTCGCTCAAATTTGTAAGGTTTATGAGAATAAATCACAGCATTTAAAAAAAGCTAAGAAAATAGTAAACAGCTTTTTCTTTACTCTGAGTAAGGAGGTTAAGTAAAGGTTGTTTTTAATACCTAACCTTAGTTAGTATTACAGAAACTTGTCATGAACCATCTATCATATATTTCTATTTGTTTCTGTGTAGTGAAACCACTACTAAATAGTAAATATTAATAGAGAGTAATCCCTCGAATAGGGAGGGAGGCTGGTGCCACAAAGGTGTCACAGAAGTGAAATCTGCAAAGTGGAAATTCATATATATGTAATTACGCCCCACCTCCCACCTCCTCAGCCCCAAGCAGCACAGCAAGTAGGATCAAGTAGGTGCATGCAGGAGAAAACAGCAAGCAGCATCAGACAGGCTAGTCACACAGATACACATACAGAGTCACACAGACACAAAAGCTCAATTCTTACCCCTGAGTGTAGTCTTGCCCCTGTCAAATGCAACTAATATTGCTAAGACACACTATTTCTCCATGCTGCTCCCAAAGAGCACAGAATATTCCATGATGTCAAGGTTTGGGATTTATATTATTATTTCATTTTTAAATGTCTACTCTACATCTGGATTTAGACCCCTCATCTGAACCAGATACTTATATGAATATGAGATGGAGGGAAATAAAAGGAAGTTATAGAACATTGTCTATGAAGTGTCATACAGTTCTTTGGTTGTGAAAAACACTTCCAGAGGCTTCTTACTATATTAATGGATATGTTTTGCATGAAAAAAAGCCTCTCCTTTAAAATGAAGAAATTCAAAGGCTGCTATTTGCTGAAGCTGGTGTTTCATTAGGGGTAGCTATACTTGTACACAGGAGACAAAACTGACAAACCGAAACCATTATAATTTTTCACAGACAGGGAAATGGGAGTCACTGATTCTGAAAAGATGAACAACCAAGAAAAACTCTGGGAGGAAGACTGAACTCCTGAAACAAGGTGATATCTTTGTTTCTGAGATGGTGTGTGTAGTAGCACTATTCTCATAAAATAGCAGCAGTGTGCCCAGGTGGCCTAAAAAGCCAATAGCATCCCAGCTTGTATCAGAAATAGTGTGACCAGCAGGACTAGGGAAGTGATTGTCCCCATGTACCAGGCACAAGTGAGGCCACACCTCCAGTCCTGTGTCCAGTTCTGACCCCTCACTACAAAAAAGACATTGAGGTGCTGGAGTGTGTCCAGAGAAGAGCAATGAAGCCTAATGAGAAGCAGCTGAGGAAGCTAGGGTTGTTTAGCCTGGAGAGAAGGACGCTCAGGGGAGAACTTATTGCTCTCTACAGCTACCTGAAAGGAGGTAGTAGTGAGATGGTAGTTGGTCTCTTCTCCCAGGTAACAAGTGACAGGACAAGAGGAAATGGCCTCAAGTTGCATCAGGAGAGATTTAAATTCAGTATTATGAAATTTTTTTCATGAAAAGAGTTGCAAAGCATTGGAACAGACTGCCCAGTGAGGTGGTGGAGTCACCATCCCTGGAATTGTTAAAAAAATCTGTGGATATGGTACTTCAGGACATGGTTTAATGGTGAACATCATAGTGGTGCTATGTAGATGATTGGACTTGATGGTCTTAAACACCTTTTCTAACCTTAATAATACAATGAAAACAGCTGTAAGTAGTGGTCCCTTACATGGTTTCTGTGCCTTTCTTTTTGCAGTCTGTTTTATTTTCTTTTATACTTCTCTCCAGTTTCCTTTTGTTCACCAAGAGTTTGCCTATATTTGTTGCATACAAAATGTGGCTCCTTTACCAGCTTTTTACTGTTTTCAGCAAGCGTCTCTCCTTAAACCTCCAAAATCTTAGCAGTATTTTGCAGTGCAAAATATAGTCACCCAATCACTTAAAAAATGGAAAATTACCTGGGCTGTTCAGAGGATGCCACGTAACTAAAGATACATACTGTGCTGCTTACAGGATGACCTAAAACGTAGTTTAAGATCAGAGTTCCCACATTTATTCCTTTAAATAAATATGTTGAATTAAGTGGTTTTTTTCAAACAGCCTACACTTATCTGTGTACTTATGAAAGTAAAACAATCCTCATTTTCAATATTGCTCTACTTAGCATAAGAATTTCACAAGATTCTAGTCATATTTAGCAAAGATAACTTAAGATAACTTAATTGTATGTCTTTTTTCTCCTCTTCTCAAAAAAACTCTCAAAAATCTTTCTATTCAAAGTGCATAACTGCTGTCTTTAGTTACTGACATCAGTATTATCTGTTGAGACCACAGGGAATTTGGTGGTTAAAGTTCAATGCAAATATATTTCTCCTAATTCCCCATGAAAATATGGTAAAAAAAAAAAAATCCTGTCCTGGGGTCGTAACTTCAATATTGAAAGATTGTGAGTCCTGAGTGTGGTGATTAATGGTTGAGAAATCTGCATACCACCAAGCTATACCTTTTGGCCTCATTCAGTATCTTTCTCCCAGAGGGTCATTAATATGACAAGAATACTGTTCCTTTCACGAGGTTATTTTTAACTTGTTGTGATGTCACAGAGCTGGGTAAATGGTAGAACTGTGCTAATGATCCCCAAACCCCAAATCTCAGCACTGATTAAACCTGAGTCATAGACTAATGCAGAGGCATTTATACTTTAAGTCTGTGCCATAAATAACGACATAGCATTCAAGTCAGCTAATAAGATGTTGCCTTACAACTACAAAAACCTTTTAGAGCTGTTTATTTCAAAAGAGGGTTTTTTCCTTAAGTGAGGCATTAAAAGTCACACAGATTAACTACTCAAACCTGTCAACAGTGTTTCTTCTGGGAAGCTGTCGTACACTGCAAACAAAAAAGTTCTTCAAACACAGAAATTTAGCAGAACATATGTTCTTGTACTAAATGACATACTTTTAAGTAGGTAGAAAACTCAACAGTAAACATAACCTTTGACTAAAAAGAAACTTTCAAGTTTAGCTGGAGGTTTTTTTGGCAAATTGGCAGAGATGATTAGAGTACACTCTATTGGACACGTTATTCTTATGTTATAAATAGTCATTAACCATAGATATTATTTTCAAATGTAGTAAAAAAGGTTGAGTTTTTAACTATTTCTATATAAGAATTAGCCTCCAAAATTCTTGGTGTTTATAATATTTATTTTGCACTAGAAACCTCTCAAAAAGTTACCACTACAGTATAGCATTATGTATTTGCAGTGGCTGTTGCCAAAACAAGTCTAGCAATGAAGTCTAACACCTATGCATAGTTAATTACATTCACTATACATTTAACTATGTGAAGTTTTGAAGATAATATTGATTCTAAGGAAAGCTTCATTAGAGTAAGAGCTATCATTTATTATTCTCAAACTATTTTTAATAAATTACAGATTTACTGTAGTGGTACAATTATGTTTAACACACACAAGCACACACACACCCACACCCCTCAGTGATTAAATAGGCAAGGATACAAATTTTCATTGTATTGTAAGCAGCCATTATGCATTTTACACAAATATGTCCAAACATTTGTGTCACTAATAGATTTTTTTTTTGCAGGCAAGACACTCAAACAAAAAAATTATTCTTGAACAGAATTTTTCAGCAGTTTGCTGTGATTTGTTAGCATTTTCAATGGTTGGCCAATTGACTTCCATGATTACTTGTGAATTTAGTTCCATAATTTAATATACACTGAATATTTTTTACTTACATGTAAATAAATATTATTTCAATATCTGTTATCACAGAATAGGAAGAGCTCTAAAAAATAGGACTTTTCTCTATTTTTTCATTTAGTACAATTTTCCCTAATTTAGTACTCTTAGTTAAATATCCTTAAAAGAACCAACCTGAATTTATTGATATAGCAAGGAAACATAGTTGCCGCCATGTGGCTGTGGATCTCCTCTCAGGTTGGCGACACCAGAACAAGAGGACATGGCTTTAAGCCACATCAGGGGAGGTTTAGACTGAATGTTAGGAAGAGGTTTTTCACAGAGAGAGTGATCTCTCATTGGAATGGTCTGCCCAGGGAGGTGGTGGAGTCACCATCCCTGGCGGTGTTTAAGAGAAGACTGGATGAGGAGCTCAGTGACATGGTGGGGAGATGGACTGGATGGTCCTGACGGTCCCTTCCAACTTGGAATAGCCTGTGAGCCTGTGAGTAAATTTAGGCAGAGGAATATTCCTGAGCAGTTTTTCCATGGAGAAAAGTCCAAAAATACTGAGACTGTAGCTGTCCATAATTGTGGCTTGTGAAGTGTACAGGGGCTGAAGAGGGAGAGTTTCACCCGATGAAGCTGTTTATAAAATACAGATGAGGGTGAGACTGGTTATTGAGGCAGTAACCAGAGAAATAAGAAGGGCATAATTTATTGAGAATTTTGTAAGTGCAAACCATGAAGTGGGTGGGAGAGAGAAAAGAATAGTCCCTGATACAAAATATAACTTGATGAGTAGCAGACACATGCTACATTGTGTGCTGTCACCCACTTAGACTGCATCTTGATATCAGATCAGAAGCAGAGATAGAACAATTATAGTTTTAATATGACCCCTGTCCTTCAGCTGCTTTGAATAATCTAGATCCATCAAAATCCTAGACCAGAAGGATTTGTCTCCACAAGCAGAATGTACATTAATTTTGTTCCTCATATAGATAGTCTGCTCATACCTCAGGAAGATGTCTCCATGGAGCACCAACAAACCTCTCAGCCCAAAAATGAATATCCGTCTGGAAAGGACACAACTGGTTGTATACAGAGGCTGGCCCTCCAGGTTGTCATTAGCCTTCATATAGAGCTATCCACTAAAGAGAAGGTTTCCAGCACAGTTATACCCCATCCTTCATGAGGAACGGGACAGCCCATGGGCCTCGCAAAACATCAAACTTGCAAATACGTGCAGGTCATTAATATGCATGCAGGTCACGCCCATTGCTCCACCCCCAGCCAATCAGGAGCACTGGGGAGCCTCTTCGACTCCTCCCCATGGGCTCTTGCATCACACAGGAGGAAAGAGAAGCATTTCTGCTCCCTGTCCCATTGCTCCACCCCCAGCCAATCAGGAGCACTGGGGAGCCTCTTCGACTCCTCCCCATGGGCTCTTGCATCACACAGGAGGAAAGAGAAGCATTTCTGCTCCCTGTCTGCCTCAGGGGATCCCCCCTGAGGATCCCTAGACTTCTCTTCAGCTGCGCTGTCGCTTCCGCATCTGCCGCCGGCAGCGAAAACACCGCGCTGCTGCTCCCCCACCGCCTCCCCAGCCCCCATGTTCATCCCGGCCATGTCCCTGCCCCGTGTCCCTGCCCCATGTTTCTGCCCTGTGTCCCTGCCCCATGTCCCCGACCCGCATCCCGGCACCGTGTCCTGGCACTGCGTCCCGGCACTATGTCCCAGCCCCATGGGCGGGCTGCGGCAGCGGGGTGAGCATGTCCTGCTGACATGCCATGGCCAGCCCCACTTTGCCTTGGGCACTTTCCTTCCCCACCCATAGCCAGGGAAACAATAACACAGATGCACACACTCAAGCACTGCCCGCTCGCAGCTTGCAGGCGCTCCGCACACATGGGCGGGTGAGTGACACTCAGGGACCTAGATTAATTAAGCTTAGGCAGGTGGAGGACTCATCCCCACCTGGTGCCTCATGCCACACAGGACCCTGCTCTGACTTCTACAGTGGCTGTCCCCGTCCCAGAGCCCTTGGCGAGCCACAGAAACTGCACATCCTCCCTGTGGGGCCGGCCCAGTCCCACTCCAGAGGGAGAGCCGGCACCACCCCTCAGCAAAGCAGAGTCACTGCGCATGCCCCAGCCAGGGAACCTCATAAATGCTTGAAACCGGACTGCGGGAAATTTATATCGCAAATCGCCGGGATTGCAATGGCGAGGTTGCAATGCACTGGGGACGTACTGTATTTTGCACCACTTGACTGCTATACATTGACATGCCAAGAATGATTGTCAAGAAAGCATTCTAAAATGTGCACATGCTCTGTCATTCAGAGCCATTTACCTTAAACTTTTATAGAAGGAACTGGAAAGATTGATGAATAAGAGATAAAGTTTGCACGCTACCTGATGTCAGAGTTGGTCTGCTGGGACCAATGTTTTTAAAACAGGAAAATTAATGTCTTTAGGCTACTTCCCTGAAATTGAAATTAGCAACAAAAGCATTTTGTTACCTTGTTTAACGGTAGACTGGATGAGGTGTTGAGGCCCATGATATAAATATTATAGCTGTTAGGTTTTAGATGGACTATAAGTTGGACTTGATGATCTTCAAGGTCTTTTCCAACCTTATCAACACTGTGATATTGTGAGGTACTGTAATACTGTGACCTATAAGACTATATAAAATCAAGGATGAGGAAGGTAATTAGTAAAGGACAGTTTCTCGGACTTCCAAACAAGCTTTTAGAACAAAATTACAACAGGTTAAAATTTCGTACTTCTAAACAAAAAGTTGTATCTCTTCCTTTACCATAAAGAAGGTATCATTATTAATCTCTGTATTTCTATCACACTCAAAGTTTGCTGAGAGGTTGGCAGAAGGACTTGGGAGCTTTGATGTCTGATACAGACTTCTAGTTCTCTCTAGAAANTGCTATACATTGACATGCCAAGAATGATTGTCAAGAAAGCATTCTAAAATGTGCACATGCTCTGTCATTCAGAGCCATTTACCTTAAACTTTTATAGAAGGAACTGGAAAGATTGATGAATAAGAGATAAAGTTTGCACGCTACCTGATGTCAGAGTTGGTCTGCTGGGACCAATGTTTTTAAAACAGGAAAATTAATGTCTTTAGGCTACTTCCCTGAAATTGAAATTAGCAACAAAAGCATTTTGTTACCTTGTTTAACGGTAGACTGGATGAGGTGTTGAGGCCCATGATATAAATATTATAGCTGTTAGGTTTTAGATGGACTATAAGTTGGACTTGATGATCTTCAAGGTCTTTTCCAACCTTATCAACACTGTGATATTGTGAGGTACTGTAATACTGTGACCTATAAGAATATATAAAATCAAGGATGAGGAAGGTAATTAGTAAAGGACAGTTTCTCGGACTTCCAAACAAGCTTTTAGAACAAAATTACAACAGGTTAAAATTTCGTACTTCTAAACAAAAAGTTGTATCTCTTCCTTTACCATAAAGAAGGTATCATTATTAATCTCTGTATTTCTATCACACTCAAAGTTTGCTGAGAGGTTGGCAGAAGGACTTGGGAGCTTTGATGTCTGATACAGACTTCTAGTTCTCTCTAGAAATAAGTCAAGGATTATTATTACTGTTCTAATAGCTGCATTTCAACTTTCAGAGTGCTTGCTTACAAAATGCTATTGGTATCAGACCTTGGTTTCCATCATTATCTAAGTGGTACAAACATGCTGAAATTGGAATGCTCTTTTAAAAATCTCTTTACTTGACCTACCAAGGAAAGTGCGAAAAATTGCCAAGGCAAGATCACAGCTGTATCAAAATCAAAGAACTGAAATCTTGGAAGAAAATGAAACTAATTTTGATGTTGCCCTCTGCCTCAGTAGCAAAGTCAGTAAATAGCTCACTGACAAGGTGCCATGGCAGTTGTAAAAAATGCCAAATTCTTGCTTGACAGTGTGTCAAAGAACTTTGATTAACTGAGATATATTTTTTCCTCTCACCAGTATAAATCAGTTTCATACCTATTAAAGTAATTGGCATAGCTCCAAGACCACACATTAAGGATATGTTTCAGTCCAGAAGAGATCAGAGATTCTTCTTGCAATAGTGAAGAGCTAAAGGCAATGTTATATCCCAGGACTGTATGCACTATTTGTCAGTATGTGCATACTTGTCATTAAAGTGTCCTGTAACACGTTCAAAGATCAAAGATCCATAAACAAAGAGGTTTTTATCATTAGCTGTTGTCCATAAGAATATACCAGGTGAAAAAATTCTACTCTCATTGGGTTAAAATTTTCCTGCAGGAACTGAGTATTTTGCTTTGCACTGCGTCAGTCAGCAACTTTGCTTTTGGATGAAGAGGAACTTCAGGCTAACTGGAAGGAGTCATAGTTATTAGCTTAACTGAGGCAGAGAGAATTATAAGGGCAAAATCATTAGACATAATAAGTAAACATAGCCAAGAATAACAATTCACAACATGAATATCAAATGACTGAACACATTAATCTGGAAAACTGCTAAAATTCCTGCTACTAGTTATGATCATATTACCTGGCTCATTTCAATATACATGAAGCAAGACACGTATTACTTGTCACTTCTACTTTTTTCTTCCCAGAACAAAACAGGACAGCCAATTTCCTGAAAGAACAGGTGGAATTGATGATGCAAAGCACTGCTTACCAAAAAAGGTCACAATACAGACAAGAAGGTCATAGAAAACAACTTGAAACATGAGACCTAATTTTATGGTGACTGATTTTTTTTATTTATAAACTACCTCAGCAACCTATGGTATCTGGGACAACATCCAAAACTAGTTCAAATGGAAACAAGCCTCATGGATAAAAGCGGAAAGAACAGAAACTAAGAATAAAGGACAAAATGAGTTTTAAAAAGTCAAAGTGTGTGTGTGTGTGAAACAATATAAAAAGCCTTCTTGTAATTTCCTTTATAAATGCAAAATACTTCATACTTCATCCACAACCGTATTAAATATCTGCTAATGTCATTAGAACTTTGGCACCATTATTGTGTTGTACAAGAAGAAAAATCAATGCATACCATTTTCTTATCTGTTGGGAGCAGAGGCATGTTTTTTGTGGAGCTATAGAATCTGTTACTGCCAGCTTAAAATGTTGCATGGTGTAAACATAGGGTTAAGATACTTTGCCTCTGTTTTTAACAGTAAGACAGACTGCCTACAGGACAACTGGATCAGCAGGCTCATGGAAGGAGATGAGGTGCAGTACAACCCCCTTGTAATCCAAGAGGAGGTAGTCAGAGACTTGCTGAGTGGCTTGGACCCTCATAAGTCCATGGGACCAGATGGGATCCATCCGAGGGTGATAAAAGAACTAGCAGATGAACTCACCAAGCCACTCTCCATAATTTGCCAACAGTCCTGGCTTACTGGTGATGTACCACAAGACTGGAAATTGGCTAATGTGACACCCATCCACAAGAAGGGCAGGAAAGATGATCCGAGCAATTACAGACCAGTCAGACTGACCTCAGTCCCGTGCAAAGTCATGGAACGGATATTCTTGTGTGCTATTATGCCGCAACTACAAAACGACCATGACATTAGAACTAGTCAGCATGGATTTCGGAGAGGCAGGTCTTGCCTGACCAACCTGATCTCCTTTTATGATCCGGTGACTCGACTGGTTGATAACAAAAAGGCTGTGGATGTTGTGTATTTGGACCTTAGCAAAACCTTTGACTCGGTTTCCCACAATAAGTTATCCTTCCCCTGTACTCAGTGCTGGTCAGAACACATCTTGAGTACTGTGTGCAGTTCTGGGCTCCCCAGTTTAAGAAGGATGTTGAGCTGCTTGAGAGGGTCCAGAGAAGGGTGACAAGGATGGTGAAAGGACTGGAGGACAAGCCCTATGGGGAGTGACTACGGGAACTGGGGTTGTTCATCCTGGAGAGGAGAAGGCTCAGAGGCAACCTAATTGCTGTTTACAACTACCTGAGTGGAGGTTGCCGCCAGGTGGGTGTGGATCTCTTCTTTCAGGCTGATGACACCAGAACAAGCAGACATGGCCTTAAGTTACACCAGGGGAGGTTTAGACTAAATGTAAGGAACAGGTTTTTCACAGATAGAGTGATCGCTCATTGGAATGGACTGCCCAGGGAGGTGGTGGAGTCGCCATCCCTGGCGGTGTTTAAGAGAAGACTGGATGAGGAGCTTAGTGACATGGTCTAGCTGGGGGTGTTGGGCTGGATGGTCCTGTGAGTCCCTCCTGGCTCAGAGTGACCTGTGAGCCTGTGAGGGAACTAGGTTTATGTTCACCACTCTGGGGTGTGCGTTCGGTCTCTGTACTGGCGTTAGCTGGTGAGTTGGACTAGATGATCCTTGTGGGTCCCTTCCAACTCGTAGTATTCTGTGATTCTTTGATTCTGTGAAAGGCTACCACTTCCTCCCTCCATTTGTTCTACAGAAGACAGATTACATTTAACATAGTTTGTACTCATTATCAATCATTGCTGGAGTTGAGATAATGTTTCCCTTTCTTGCAAGATTGTGATACAGAATGACAGCATCTAAAAAATTTGCATTTGGTGATGATGAATAACATGATACGTCACATTGTTTTAAGTTCAGTGTCGAACTTTTCCTCAAGCTAAACCAGAAAGGCTGTAGGTACTTCACAGTCTCAGGTGATCATAAGTAATCATCACTGGATGGCAGAGTGGTAACAGATTATGTGTCGCTTCCTCTATAGTGCCAAAAAAGGGACAGGTGGAGTATTCTATGATTTCATCCAGTCTTCTCTTATTTCTAAAAAGCACCTGACAACTGCAAATTGAGTTTAACATTGGCATTGAAAGTAAATGGACTTTTTAATTGTGACTGCTCTTCAAGAAAAAAATGTATAGACAGATCTCTACACATTTAGTTGAATAACACTGCCTCCTGGACCAGAAAGTCAACTCTTCCTGGTGATTTTTATTCTACTTAAAAAACTGGAATATGACAGTCTTTTTTGAAACAACGGATAAATTTAATTTAGCATAGTATACAATCAGATATGTTAAAAGTTTTTCATTCCAGTTTCTGATCGAGATAGAAAATGAGAAATACATAGATATTGGGAGTTATATACATATTACAGAAAGCGGTAGATAATATCAGGATGATACAGCTGTTGTTTCTGCTGACTTTTGTCTTTCATTGCTCCCCATGACAAGATACTCATGAAGTCCTATTCATAACTACAAAACCAGTACAGAATAATCTGAAACGGCTATGTTTAACATATATTTTCCATTCTACATGAAAGAAGTCCATTTTGGATTACTCACATTAAGAGTTTCATCTTGACCTTGTATTTATGTCAGCAGACTTGCCTGTGACACTTTGTTGTTGGCACTAAACGTTATTACAGATCCACAGAATCCCTTTCTTTTTTTTTTTTTTTTCTGAAAGCCAAACCCAACCAAAACTAACAGGTGCCCATCAATATTTTTTGTTTGCAGAAGAAAGTCAATTTTCAGTGTGGTGTATCTAGATTAAAGTGTTATGGTAGAAGAGCCCTAAAAACCCACATCCAAGACCTTTTATCAGTGAGCTGCCTTGGAAAATGCCTATCCTTTTGGAGATCAACAAATGCTATGCAGAGGTCCATCTATATTTTGCTCACACTCTAAGCTATTACATGAGGCATTATACCTCAAAGACATGAGTCCTAATATTACATCCCACAAGCTCAAATTGGTTCCATAGGGCTTAGGAAAAGAAGCAAAAATTATTATACAAGTTTCCTGAAGCCCAGCTCCATGAGCTATGAGCATCAGCAGTGAGAGGTCACTGTTATTGAAGATTCACCATCTTACAGCTCTTCCTAGCTGTCAGACCTTCCCATGATGAAAGATAAAACAGAAACTGAATTAACAATTAACAGAACTAGAAACAAACCCCCTTAATCCTTCTGGTTTTTTCTGTTTTTCTGAAATGAGGGCTTACTGACCCTTTTTTTTCCCATCACCTACATGACTCACATGGCATGTGAGTACCACTTGTCCTTTAATTTTTGTAGTGAAGTAAATCTGGTTGGAAAGGGAAAACAACAACTTGGGGACTGAGAACTTTTTCAACCTGCAGGGTGCCATCTGTGTGCTGACCTGTTGGCAGCTTCCTGCATCACATCTTGCCCTGGTGTTTTAACTCTCCTTCCTCCTCCCTCCCTTCCCCAAAAAACTCAATTTTGGTAACACTTCTCATGATTCCTGGTTTCACNAGCAGGCCACTCCGAGCCGGAAGGGACCCAGGGTCATCCAGCCCTACACCCCCCAGCTAGACCATGTCACCAAGCTCCTCATCCAGTCTTCTCTTAAACACCTCCAGGGACGGCGACTCCACCACCTCCCTGGGCAGCCCATTCCAATACGCAATTACTCACCAGGAATTACTACAGGAATTCACTACAGCTTAAAACAGTTTTTCAGCTAGAAGCATAAAATACAGAATCACAGAATCACAGAATATTCTGAGTTGGAAGGGACCCACAAGGATCATCGAGTCCAACTCTTAACACTGTCTCCCTGGCGGGAATCAAACCCGGGTCTCCCACACGCCAGGTGGGGACACTTACCACTGTACTAAAGTGGATTACAACAGGAAATTAAGGAAGATTTAATTTTCTTTTTAGTTTTGAATGATGGTTTTCCTGAGCTAGAAATGGAGGATAGGAAAAGAAAAATGTGAATTTTCACTGTACAAATATACAGAGACACAGCAAACTATAAGACACATAGCAAACTATAAGACATTGAGTCAAAATAAACTGACTATCTTCAGCCAGGCAAACTAGGATGAATGACTGAAACTCCAAAAGATCTTTAATTTAGGGATTTTAGACTTTCTGAGTCACAAGACAATAAGTTCTTCCTTTCATCCAAGTCCTCCAGCAATAATATCTGAACAATAACATTTAATCTTAATGAAACACTTTATCTTGTATTATATAGCTTCTTTCCTCATTAAAGCCATTTCCTCCTGGTGCTGGCAACCACATAAAACCCTAACAAATTCATTTGCATAAAGATTTGACACTCATCTAGTTCTATGCAGAAAAAATATCCTCACTGTGATAATTCCAGAGCTATTTAAAAGCCAAAGGAGAATAATCAGTAAGTTAAATCACTGTTCTTATTGTCTATTAATAAAAGCTGTTAAGAAAGACTGGTTTTGGTGAAATAAGAACAGCAGGAAAGAAAAGAAAAGACAGCCAGGGACATTGCTGGGATGTTTTCATTGATTCTACCAGTGCGCTCTGTTGGGAAAGTAGTTAAATTTGTTGAGAAAGTCGTAGCAAGACATTGAGCAACAGAAGGAATTTACATTAAGCTTCTGTTTTAATTTCTCAGAAATTCTCCTTACTACAGCAGGGAGCAGTAGTGCCATGAGTACACAGGTTCTCAGGTTCACAGGTTATTCCAAGTTGGAAGGGACCCACAGGTTCTTCTACTCCAACACCCAAGTGAGCGCCCACCCAGGGATGAAGTCCACAAGCGTGGAACCATGGGCACCAAGCCTCCCACCAACTAGACCATGTCACTGAGCTCCTCATCGAGTCTTCTCTTAAACACCACCAGGGATGGCAACTCCACCACCTCCCTGGGCAGACCATTCCAATGAGAGATCACTCTCTCTGTGAAAAACCTCTTCCTAACATCCAGTCTAAACCTCCCCTGGTGTAGCTTAAGGCCATATCCTCTCATTCTGGTGTTGTCAGCCTGAGAGAGGAGATTCACACCCACCTGGCGGCAACCTCCCCTTAGGAAGTTGTAAACAGCAATTAGGTTGCCTCTGAGCCTCCTCTTCTCCAGGCTGAACAACCCCAGTTCCTGTAGTCGCTACCCATAGGGCTTGTCCTCCAGTCCTTTCACCATCCTTGTCGCCCTTTNCCGTGTCAAAGGCTTTGCTAAGGTCCAAGTACACAACATCTACAGCCTTTTGGTCATCAACCAGGTGAGTCACCAGATCATAGAAGGAGATTAGGTTTGTCAGGCAAGACCTGCCTGTCCTAAATCCATGGGTGTGTTCTGGAAAGGAGAGAACAGTTGGTTGTGGGATCTTTTTAAAGAAAAGATCCTAACTACAGCATGAATTATATTTTTTACATTTGACTAGGTCAACATGGTGTGTCAACTATGAGACTGTTGATTTTTCTCAAAATGCCTTCCAAGGTTAATAACCCAAATTATCATTTCTGTTCTAGGTTGAAAACACTATGTTGTAAAAAGCTTACAGTGTACATTAAATGTAGACAACATCACACAGGTGATACAATGAAGGTACAGACCTTTGGTAATAAACACAGGGAAGAATGGGAAGTGATCTCAACAAGAAATAAGTTTCCGGAGAAATTTGAAAGAGCTAGTAGATAACTAAATGTATTTGAAAAGAGCAATTATAGGTTTCTCTGGGTCAATTCTTTGGACTTGAATCCAAGCTTCATAGCCATAAATACTACATGCACATGCAAGAGCTGCATCTTTCAAGACGGCAGCTGAAAAAGCCTTTAAGCTGACTAGAAAAGTCAGTAGAGCTATTTAACTCATAATGCTGAATTCAGGTATTATTTAAATTTATTTTTCTTGCCCAGAACTTAATTACTGAGTCACAGTCACTCTCTGTCCCACTCAATGTCAGAGTCTGCCCCCACTGGAAGGTAATTTTCCATTTTCATTTAAAAAATGTATAGGAATATTTTATTCAGAAAGGAAGTAATAGAGATGTATATTTTAACACCCAGTGATTTTAACATTCAGTTGAGTGGGTGGCTTGATCCTCCCAGCTTAGCAGGCTGATAGGCACTGCTACCACAACAGTTTCCTATCCAGCACACTCAAAATATAGTTATCTGAGGCTGGGCAGAGCCTTTCTCTAGTCTTTTCAATGCTGAGGTTCTGGACACACATCTCTTCAAGAGTCACAGGCAGACAAAACAGGCAGTCTTCTTGAATCCTTTCTTCTGGTTCCTATTCACAACAAAATTTCTTTTTGTTCCTAAAACTAGTGATTGCTTCAAGAGCCAGCTTGAGAGAAGCCCTCATTAGGTATCCAAGGCTGTTGGTACTTTAGCTTAAGACTATCCCCATTTAGGCTTGTTCTGTGCTGGGTTGCAAGTATAATGTAGTCATCATAGAAATAGCTTTGTAAATGTATCCAGATTTGGAGCCTATCCAGAAAAATACCAAGTTTTTAGCTGATTTAGTGAAATGAAAGTAGAATGAATCCTCCTATGCACATCTGGATAAGATTAACTCTTTTTCTAATCTTGGAGCAATAACACGGAGAATTAAAAGACAACTACTTCGCAATGAAATATTCCTATGGGCTGTGTCCTGTTTGATATAGTGACCTTCTGCAAACTTGTCCTAGGGTGATTCCAGTGTGTATATATGTTATGTATCTTTGTGCTTTTACTTCTGTCTATGAGGCAATTTTGTTTTGGATACTGATCCTTAGTGACCAAGGTCATTCTCTCTCTCTGTCTGGAAGAGGGAAAAAACCAGAAGCAGCAGCTTGAGGGGGAAATTTCCAGCAATACCACCAGAATACCTAGGTCACAGCTGCAGAGCCTTTGGGCTCGTTATCACTCTCTCCCACAGCTGCAGTCTATAAAGCTTGAGAAAAGTGGCCCTGGGGAGTGTGTTCCAGACTTGAGAGAGCATCTTGTTGTTTGGGTTTTTTTCCTCCTTGGACATCTCCTTGCTGCACTAGGACTGCAAGATACCTTGAATTTTCTCTCAGGATTGTCTACATCTCAGGATTTGTGGGATAACTCAGGTTTTCTCTCATAACAATAGATTTTGCTGTTTAATGCTATTATATCCTGGCTTATGTATTTACTAAAGTGAATAGTTTATATTTTTCATGCTTTTCTTTATTTTTTTTGAGCCTGGTGTGGGGGAGGAGTGGTTTTCTTGGCTTAGCCCAAATTTACCTCAAACCTTCACAAAACTATAACCCAATTACATAATTTAATAGTAAGTTTTTTCCTCATTTTTCATATGTACAAAAAAGCAGTATCACTAATTTAAGGGATTCTAAAATACAAGCCCAGTTTCCAGATACAAGAAGGAGTAAGGATTGTCTTGATTATATATGTAGCGAACCTCTCCTTGTAATTTCTCATAGACTCTTTGTAAAGGATTTTCTCAAGATGATAAGAAAGGAGCAAGAAAAAGAAAGAGAATTATATTATTAGATTAGAAATGGATGACAAGAGAATTACTGGAGTGTTCAAAATTCTTGTGAACTTGCATGCTGTCCTTTAACAATTGCTTTTAGCAGATGTTGCTAATGAAACATCAGGTCTAAATGCACTCAAAAATTGTGACTCCAGGAAGGATAGAGCTGAGCAGAAAGCTATTTCCATAATCTGAGTGCCCAGTAACAAAGACATCCTCTCGAGTTGCAGAAGATACATTCAACAGTTGGCTGGACTGAAATATAAACCAGTTACTGAGGCAGATAACAGACAGCTGCTAGGTAAGGAAAACATCAAACACAGAGAAGCCAAGTGCCCCAGACCTAGTTCCCCATTTCTGAGATAATGCATAATCATGAACCACTTCAAGAAAAAGCTGCTTGAAAAATGGGAATAATTATACTTTTTTTTTTCCCTACTGAATTAGGCAAAGTAGAGTGCAAACAAAACTTAAACATGGGTAAAAACTGGAGGAAAGGGGAAAGCAAAAATGATTCTGAGCAGGAAAAGGACATTTCACATGCAGCAGAGGACTATTTGCTTGACAGTAAGTTTACATGACAAGCTTGTTTTACTCCTGACTATGGGCTGTCTGAAGACCAGGCTATAGCTCCACACACTCTAAAGTTCCTCATCCTGGAGTCTGCTGTTTAAGCTACATTTCTTCTTTTATGAAAATAACTGTTGACGGACCAAACCTTCAGACATTTCTTAACCTGTGTTCATGTGAGATACCGCACTGCAGCAAATCAGTCCAGTCTACAATCCCATGTTGTCTGGCAGTAGTGTCAGACTCCGTGGGTGACAGGGAGCCCTGTGACCCTGATGCAACAAGACACTGTGGTATTTGAAATGAGGAATCCACCTCAGCAGATATAATGATAGTCTGTCTATAATGCAGGAATTCAAAGGTATGTTTTATACTTTGCTGTGTCTGGAGATTGACAGACATATTGCTTGTGTATGCTTCTGGGAGCTCTGGACACCAAGCAGATCTGGAATTGATGCAGTCTCAAAGTTATGTTTGCAAAGAAAATCAAATGAGATTGAAAAGGTTGTGATTGTTCCTCTGGTGAAGTCTGTTTCTTCCTTATCACAGAGATCTAGTTATGACAGAATGTCTGAGAGTCCAGCCAAGGCAATGAATCCCCTCATCCTACTTTGATGCTAAACTTGCTTTAAGTAACACCAAAAAAAAATTAACATCCCTTTTTGGGCTAAATTTTTCTAACATACAATGCCTGTTGGATTATGTCGATGGTTGGTCACTGCGTTATAGTCTAAAATATGGCACAAGATAATGCTGAAATCCTGGGATTTTTTTTATCACCTGATGGGTTCCACATTATAGTCAATATTATCTGAAATCAGATTGGTTATGTTCCTCCATCTGTGTGTTCCAAATGATTGACTGCAGTGTGAAAGTGTCAGAACTCATAAGAGGAACAAAATTGCAGAGAGGAGATTCCAGCAGATGTCATTTCAGGAAGAGCAACCAATCTCCAAAACAATAGGAAATAACTTAACACATGAGCCAGACAAATACATGACTCATTGGTTAAAGAAATGTTATCAAGCGCAACAACTGATACGTTCTGCGAATTAAATACAATATAAAGACTACTTCAATTTCCCTTCTGTGGAAACTATAAATTCTAAAACCTTAATGTAAACAGATAAATGGCAGATGAAAGCTAGAGAACATTTCACAGAACAGGTGAAAAACAGGTCACCTGTTTTTCAAGGATTATTTGGTTTTTTATCAGTGTAATTCCTTAAGTATCACTGTTAACTCTTCCCTAAGTATTCCACTGTTTTTCCCTCAAGAGGTTTCCGTGCCAATCCAGTCATTTATTCTTGGCTGGCTGGGATCATACTTTCCCATGTTTAGTTTTTATTGCTTTCTTTTGCTCTGGTATGCTCATTCTAGTTGACTTTCATTTAGAATTAGCGAAGGTTAATACACCACTGTAAGCAACATAGCGGTCCATGGCTTTCTCTCTGGTCATTTCCTAATATCTGTGATGCTTAATTGTTGGTTTTTGCTTTTTATTTGTTTTGGCTTATGTTTTAAGTATTTTTTTTAAGCACAGTGAAGAGAAAATGTCAGAGCAGTTTCCATTACAACCACCAACAGTTGGTATAGGTGTTTTGCACTTTGGTAACCCTTCTGTTTCAAATAGAGCCCCAGAAAAAGCGAGAGATTGTGAATATGATCAATTGGACTATGCAGAAAATGTTTTGAGGATGAGAAAAGATTAAAAGTATCAAGTATATGAGCTGTGTAATTTTGCCTTTGTATGCTTGAAGTTTATTTCCATGTCCAGCCTTCATTAGTAACATAAGAAGGAAAACCTAAAGGCATTGAAGTCAGCAGGACTGCTGCACATGTTACTGCTGGTATCCAGAACACTTCAAATTTTGTGTTGCCTTGAAAACAGTTAAAAGGCAAATTCAACCATGTGCGGATGATTCAAGTTCATTACATGGTTGTGTAGATGTGAAAAATCTTGCCAGAACTGTCCATTGATTAAATTTTTATTAGTTAACTCAGATTCAGTTTTATTTCTTATCGTATTTTAAATAACACCAGGAGATAAATACATACACACACATATATATATATTCATGTATATATATGAAACATGCGGACTGGCAGTTGCTTAGAGCAACATACTGCCATGAGCATAAGGATATCCATAACTCCAGTCAGACCACTGGAAGTCAAAGTCTGGCCACTGTTGCCAGAGCCAAGGGCATTTGTCCTGCTGCTGCAGGACTCTTTGGCTACAGCCAAGTCTGTTCTGACTTCCCTCAGCTCACATCTGGCCCCTTGAGCTACATCCCTCCAGTAGAAGGAGACTGTGCAGTTACCTCAGTAAAGCCTGGTGTGCCCCTTGTAGGCATGGATTTTGGAAAGGCAGGTGCTGCCTGACCAACCTGATCTCCTTTTATGATCCAGTGACTCGACTGGTTGATGACAAAAAGGCTGTGGATGTTGTGTATTTGGACCTTAGCAAAGCCTTTGACACGGTTTCCCACAGTAAGCTTCAGGAGAAACTTGTAAAGCA
>WEKX01024884.1:112603-131182 GCA_013390025.1 Pitta sordida
AGGCTCAGAGGTGACCTCATTGCTGTTTACAACTGCCTGGGGGAAGGTTGCTGCCAGGTGGGTGTGGACCTCTTCTTTCAGGCTGATGACACCAGAACGAGAGGACATGGCCTTAAGCTATGTCGGAGGAGGTTTAGACTGAATGTAAGGAAGAGGTTTTTCACAGAGAGAGTGATCACTCATTGGAATGGTCTGCCCAGGGAGGTGGTGGTGTCGCCGTCCCTGGAGGTGTTTAAGAGAAGACTGGATGAGGAGCTTAGTGACATGGTCTAGCTGGGGGTGTTGGGCTGGATGGTCCTGTGGGTCCCTTCTGGCTCGGAACGGCCTGTGCACCTGTGTGGGGTCTAGGTTTATGTTCACCACTCTGGGGTCTGTGTTCGGTCTCTGTATGGGCGTTAGCTGCCGAGTTGGACTAGGTGATCCTTGTGGGTCCCTTCCAATTCATAGTGTTCTGTTATTCTGTGGCACAGCTCCATATGCCCCCTTAGGGAGCGGGCAGCTACATGTTGCCTCAGTGGCTATAGCTCCTGTGCTGCCTTGCAGATTCAGCTGGATGGTCACAGCCTAATGTCCTATCACAGTTTTATTTCTCTGGTAAGCTCTTTCACTTGCAAATTACAGTTATACCCCCTCATTTGTGCGGAATGGGTCATGCCATGGGCCTTGCAAAAGACCAAACTTGCCCACCCACAGTCCAAACCAGAAACCTCATTTGAACGCGATGGAAAACTCAATTTCCATACGTTTCTGAGAAGCCTTGTGTTATCACTGAATTCAGCATCCCAACATACATTTTGTCATGATGGACAGTGACAAAACTGGTCATATTTTATGAATAACCCATCTCCCGACTTAAAACAGAGTAGAAGCAGAAAACTGTGTTTTATTCCTATTAAAAGTCCTTCTATATAGCATATAATCCGAGTCTCATGAAGCATATCATATGTAAGTCAGAAATAATATTTTAGAGGATTTTACCTTTTGGAAATAACTTTTCTGAATAGGCATAAAAAATACCAATCAGGTAATGTCTCAGTTTCACAGGAAGACCTGCTTTCCAAGCCTTGATATATTTCCTTCACTTTCTCTTTAATGTTGCGTTACACACTTTTCCTTGGCATCCTTCATCTCTCCAGACTGAAACTTTTTCCTTCCACCTGCTGTGCTGTGGGGGAAGCCCTGGGAGAGCCTGGCCTCTGCAGTGCTCTACAGGACACTTGCCCCTTTCCTGAAGACACAATGTAAGGTAGGTAAGGAAGAAGCAGCAGATAGATATAAGAGCTGAGTTCAAAAACTCAACACAAAGCACTTCAGGTGCCATCAAGGGTTTTACAAAAGTGTTTTCCAATCCTGTGATATTTTTTCATGCACCAGCAGTTGCACTAAAGGTGACACTGCTGTTGGCAAGAAGTAAAAGGGAGAAAACAGTCAGGGAACAAAACTGTCACTGACAGTATGCTGCTGGGGTGGGTAAATAGAGGTTATGCCCATGGTCAGGTAGCAGGGTGAGAATATATCTGGACTTGCTGGGAGAAGGGGCCATGAGGTATATACAATGGGGCTACAGTGTGGCACCCTAGGTGCCGGGTGCCTGACAGTTTAGGCTTCCTATGCAGCCCCCCAAAAATAGAGCTAGTCTACCTTAAGGGAGAAGCTGCTGAGAGGAAAAGTGAAGAAAATTAAGATTTTCTAGTTAGGTGATGTTTGAAGCAAGTGGATATTTCAGATAAAGGGTTGGGGAGCTCACAGGAACAATCACATCTTTATGTATTTACAGGTTTTATACCCAGGAAAAAAAAAAAAAAAGGAGGCTTTTAAGGTTTAGTTTGGACAGGTGTTCTTTGCTTTTTTCTTTAAGAGTTCCTTACTTCTAAAACTTCTTTACGTTTTCTCCCTTTGTTCCCTGAACTCCCTATAGCCCTGTGGTGTGCAGTCCCTTTAGGCACTGGCTAAGCCTCAAAGATAGACAATCTCATTAAAAATGTAAGTCAAAGAAAAACAACAGATAAAGGACAAAGGCTTTTAAATGAGTTATTCCTCATGATGTTTTTCTGTCATATGTAATGAAGTCAGATGCATTCCTTGTCATCTGGATGCATTCCAGGAAAATGCAAATTGTCACAACAAACAGAATAACTGGGAAGAAAATGGTCTTTCCATCCTTTTCCTCTTGGGATGTTTCATTTGATTGTTACTTGATGTGTTCACTTTCAAGTAGTTGTGTGAAAATTTACCTTGCTCATCCCAGTATGATATCTCACTGCTATAAAGAATTAAGATACATCATGGGAGACCTACTGAGAAACTGTGCTTCTAAAACATTATCAGATACTTCATGTTAATTGATGGATTTTAACTCATAAGAAGCTGGGAGATGACATTTCTTGTAGGAAGTGAAAAGAGATTTTAAGAAAAGTTGATATTCCATGTCTGTCATTATTTGCATTAAGAAATAGAAAGGCTGTCACACCTATTACTTTACACAGAGGCCTCTAATTTAAAATATATTTTCCCCATAAAAACCAGGATTCTGCTGTCAGAGATGTGCCAAGTGAGAGTGATGAAGATGGAGAAGTTCTTAAAGAAAGAATCACGGAGAAGAGAGAAATAGGATTCACTAAGGCTTTCCAGTGTCTGGTGAGTGATTCAAGTCCTGCTGAGTCTCAGAAGTGACCTCATTGCTGTTTACAACTACCTGAAGGGAGGTTGTAATCAGGAGGGTGTTAATCTCTTCTCTCAGGCTGAGAGCACCAGAACAAGAGGACATGGCCTCAAGCTACACCAGGAGAAGTTTAGGCTGGAAGTTAGGAAGAGCTTTTTCACAAAGAGAGTGATCCCTCATTGGAATGGTCTGCCCAGGGAGGTGGTGGAGTTGCCATTCCTGGAGGTTCAGAGGTTCACAGATTATTCTGAGTTGGAAGGGACACACAGGATCATCTAGTCCAAATCCCAAGCAAACGCCCACCCGGGGATCAGGCCCGCAAGCGTGNCCCTTGATATCAAGTTCTATAGTATCTAGGGTTGCTTTAATATATAGGACCACCCCCCACCTCTGCGTTCTCTCTTATCTCTTCTAAAGAGTGTGTAGCCTGCCAATGTAGCACTCCCATCATGCGCATCATCCCACCATGTTTCCGTGATGGCAACTATATCGTATCATTCCTGATAGTTTTGGCAGCCTCTCAGCAGTATCCCATATCTGGGCCCCGGGAAGGCAGCAGACTCCCCTGTGGGATGGGTCTGGTCGACAGGTAGGCCCTTATGTTCCACTCAGAAAGAAGTCCCCAACAACCACTACCCTCCTTGTCCTTTTGAGACCGGAGGTTCTGATTCGCTTAGTGGAAGAGGTAGTTCCTGTAAATATTTAAGAAAACACTCTGTGAGGAGCTCACTGATGTATCCTAGATGATGGGAGGCTTGGATGGATGGAGCGTGCTTCCCCGCCTGTGGGTCTGATCCCTGGGTGGACGTTCGCATAGGAGTTGGACTATATGAACCTGTGGGTCCCTTCCAACTCAGAATAACCTGTGAACCTGTGAATCAATTGAACACATCATGTTTGTGAAACCAAAAAGCTGCAGTGAAAAAAACCAACCTAAAGAGAAGGATAAAATGGGAAAGAAAATATAGTATTTAGATTGAACATTTTAGGTAGGTAAATAATATAAAGTTCCAAGATGAAAAAATTAATCATCACAAAGCTAATGGCAGCTGATGTGGGAAGATGGGAGGTGGCTCATTACTCACAAGCTTGCTCTGGGCTCCAGTGCCTGGTGCAGGGCTCTCTCTGCAGACCAGAGAGAAAAGGGGATCATAATTTATATCGTCTTGTGTGTATTAGTGATCTCCGTCCATCCCCGAAGGTCTCTGTTTCCGGGTGTCCACTCCCCACCTAGTGACCTGCAGTAGAATTACAGGAGCTTTTGGATTTTTTCCTGAAGGAGAGAACATGACCCCTATCTACCTAAGCCCACTCTTTTATTTAGGCACTTATTTTGCACCTATAAATATAGCAGATGAAGAAATTATATCCTGAATTAATTAATATATCTAAAAACTTTATCAAGCAATAAACAGACCTGAAGAGATACCTTATATGCTTCTGTTTATTCTCTGCTTCTTCTGAAATGAAACATACCTGCTTCCTCCACCAAGTGTAACACTGAATAGTTATAGTTCCAAATGAAAGGGGACAAACATTTTTCTATAATGGATCATAAAGAAGATATGGAACAAATTTCCAACTGGGCTGTGACTCACCATTTTTGTCAGAATATCTGTGAAGCAGAAAATGGATTTGCCTAATTTATTTTAAAGACGTTATTAACCAACAAGTTTGAGGATGATGGCAAATGAAATTTTTAAATGCCTAATTACTACATTCATAGAAAATGCCATTTATGTGCAGGACCAGTGGTGACTCTGCAAGTCACTTATATGCAAATGGTAGTTGTGCTTCCAAGCCTGAACCTTCATTTGGCATTTGCTGCTCCATAAAATAGTTCAGCATACCTTAGATAGCTGCTTTCAAATATAAGAAGTGCTATTTTTCAGATCATTAATGTATTGTGGACCAAGAAGAATGTTATTTTAAGACTTTTGATGGCTTACATAAGGTTTACTTATGTTTTTGTTAAGTTAAAACCCACATTACTAGTTTGGTTTAGTTTAACAGTTATTCTCTATTCATCTATAGAAAGAAATTTTATTTCATTCCTTTCTACTCTCTCACTCTAAATCTCAAGTCAAATATCCAAGCAAAGCTAAAGGCATTCTGAAGTAGTCAGTGACAAATCTGCATATGAGAAAGAGATGATGTAGGAAGTGTATGCTATTTTTTTTTATTTTTGGTACTTAATATTTCATACTCCAGAAGGTAATTTTTAATTACCTTATCTGTATCCCAATAGCCAACAAAAGCAGCAATATTTCTAGGTATGAGCTGCTCTTAATCCTTTTAAGATTAATTAATTTGTGTCAAAAAGGTTTTATAGACAAAAAGAAAATAAGAAAAAGAAGGAGCCAACATGCTCTCCTTTCTAATGTCACATGAAGAGGAAAGGGTTCTTTCTAAGGTTAGACTTGCATGTCTTGTAAATGACAAATTCCTGAAAAGTGTGAAAACTAAATTCACACTTTGAACATTCTTGTTGTATTGCTTTTTCTGCCTGTGTAGTGTCCCAGACTTGGTAAATGAGAGTAGAAAATATCTAAAGTTAACAAACATCCAAAACTACAAAAAAAAAGTCTCACGTGCTTAGAAAATGTGGTTGAGAATCCTACTCCTACCACTAACAACAACAAAGCTATAAAATTTTACTTCAGTTAGAGTCAGCATTCAGGGTTCCACTGCACTGTAGTAAAGATATTTGAAATTAAATCATGAGAATGTCAAATATGTTCAAAAACGACCACATCAAATAAAACGCAATTTAAATTTCACCATCCTTAAACTAAACCAAGCTAAGTCCAACTTCTGTGCTCTTTCAAGGCCAACAGTATTTTAAACGCTATTGGTTCAAACTTGTTCAGAGTAGATGATCTTTTGACTGGTGTCTGTTTGACACCTGCATCCTTAACAAGAAATATTTATGATTTGGAAAGACAATATATTATACAGTAACTTGTGTAGTAATAGATTATAACATAAATTATATATTACATTAATTCCATAAACTCTCCTGATCTCCTAGCATCCTAAATCAAGATTTGCAAGTAGCTTTCAGTAAGCTTGATCTCACATGCCAATGAATTAGGATTCACTCATCTGATACATACTTTGCCGCTAAATTGCCCCACTTGTTTTAGTTTTGAATTAAAGCTCCAAGCCACTTATTAGTCATGAGACAACTTCATCACCTGCATACATTTGCAAAAATAATTCAGAGCAAAATAGACATCTTAAATTACAGCTATGAAAACGCCTGTGTTTTATTTGGTGTCTAACTGACATGCAGACTTATGCCTAAGTATTTAAAGAGATAGGCCTTGGAAGATGAAGTCTAGTCAAGTTCCACATAAAGAAACCCCAAGAGACAAAAAAAGTATATGTGATTTAAAAATACAGGTAGAAACTACAGGTCACCAATGGCAGGGAGGTAGGAGGAAAGCAGGTCTGCTTTGTAATATTAATTTGTGTGCAAGCTTGGAGAAGCTCTGATTTCAAAATTAATTCAATAAACATATGTAATGTAATTTCGATCAGTGGTGTTTCAAAGTGAATACATGATTTATGTAATTGTATGAAAGTGGGAAATAGCACTATAAGGAAATATTTATTGGGGAAATTTAATCTAGGTCTTCCAGCTACTGAGATAGCATTCTATATAGAATCAGTTCTTTCTTTGCTCAGTTTTTTAAAAGAAGTGTTCCAGTCTTCCAGGTAGACAGAACCAGCTTCATGACACGCTGTGAAGTCTGCTTTCCACAAAGATTTTTTTTCTTTAGTGCCTGTTTCTGAGTAGTTGCCTCCTTAACATTGGAATTTAAAGGCTTTTGGTATAGCACACCCACCTCTTCTATTGCATTGCACTGTGGTGTATGGCTCCAGCATCCACATGAGTAGGCAGACGAGAGAGGGCAAAGGGAGAAGAAGAGAGGAAATAGGTGTTTAAAAACACTTGATGCAACTCTGATCACACATGCATGATCATGCTCTTCCCTAATTCTAGTTTTTAGCCCTATTCTCTCAAAACTGAGGAAGACCAGCCTTGTGACCGAAAGAAAGGGATTTGAACTCTCCTTTAGAGACTATCTTGGTTTGAGGCAATACAGAGGGGTGGAGATCTCAGACAGAAGTCTCCTTCCTCAGATTCAATGCTCCTTATTTTCTTCAATAGTGAGAGACACTAAATATAAATATACCCAGATGTAAGTGAAAAAATAACTCTTTGCTAAGAATCATGATAATAGCAATACGTATTGATAAAACTGGGTTAAGTGAGGAGAAACCTCCCAAATCCCTGCCCCCTGATCAAATCCAGATAGCGACCAGCCTCCTCCCACTTGGGAAACCTTGTAGGAACAATTGGAGAGTCAGCTCTGGAGAAAGGCTGCAGTGCTGGTACAGGCAGTAGGAGCAGGGCTGCAGATCACCCAGGCAATTTGAAGGACACACAAGACAGACATTGGATCCAGAGAGGAGACTTGTTTCAATGTTCATTGGTCAAAATGGTGCCTGTAGTCCTGTCAAAATGGCAGTCACAGTCCAGATCCATTGAGATGGTGGTAGAAGCCATGGGTGTTGGAATTCCCATGTAGCAAGGGAAAAAGACCTCCCATGTTGAGTGAAGTCCAAGTATGGCCTTTTATTGGGGTCGGGCTAGGTGAGAGTGCTGTTGTAACCTCTTCTGGGATGGGGAGGTCTTCACTGGATGATGTAACATGGGATCACAGGATGTTTCATGAGTCCTTCACAGAATCAAAGAATCACAGAATACTATGAGTTGGAATGGAAACACAAGGATCATCTAGTCCAGCTCACCAGTTAACTCCCGTACAAAGACTGAACGTACACCCCAGAGTGGTGAACATAAACCTAGTTCCCTCAAAGGCACACAGGCAAGTCCGAGCCAGGAGGGACCCACAGGACCATCCAGCCCAACACCCCCAGCTAGACCATGTCACTAAGCTCCTCATCCAGTCTTCTCTTAAACACCTCCAGGGATGGAGACTCCACCACTTCCCTGGGCAGTCCATTCCAATGAGCAATCACTCTCTCTGTGAAAAAACTCTTCCTAACATTCAGTTTAAACCTCCTCTGACATAGCTTAAGGCCATGTCCTCTCCTTCTGGTGTCGTCAGCCTGAAAGAAGAGGTCCACACCCACCTGGCAGCAACCTCCCCCCAGGTAGTTGTAAACAGCAATGAGGTCACCTCTGAGCCTCCTCTTCTCCAGGCTGAACAACCACAGTTCCCGTAGTCGCTCCCCATAGGGCTTGTCCTCCAGTCCTTTCACCATCCTTGTCACCCTTCTCTGGACCCTCTCAAGCAGCTCAGCATCATTCTTAAACTGGGGAGCCCAGAAATGCACACAGTACTCAAGATGTGGTCTGACCAGTGCTGAGTACAGGGAAAGGATAACTTCCCTAGTCCTACTGGCCACACTGTTCCTGATACAGGCCAGGATGCCATTGGCCTTCTTAGCCACCTGGGCACACTGCTGGCTCATATTGAGTTTTCTGTCAATCATTACTCCTAAATCCCTCTCCATTTCACCGCTCTCCACCCACTCATTCTCCAGTCAATAGCGATGCATGGGTGCTTCATGTGCCCCTGAGTGCAGACCATGTTCAGGGCTGTCTTCCCTGAAGCCCATGGAGGTCTGTGATGGAGTGGATATTCACTTGCAGCCTGTAGAGTTGCCCACACTGGAACAGGTGGATGCCCAAAGGAGACTGTGACCCTGTGGGAAGCCCATGCTGGAGAAGTCTACTGGAAGGACATGTGGAGCCATCGAGAGAGGAGCCCATGGTGGAGCAGATTTGGTGGTAGGTTTTGTGACTCCATTGGAGAAACCACACTGGAGCAGTCTTTTCCTGAAACACTGCACACCATGAAAGGAGTCCATGCTGGAGCAGCTTTTGGAGAACTGCACTCCATGAAGGACTCACACCGGAGAAGTTCACAGAGAACTGTCTCCTGTGGGAGGGACTCCTCACTGGGGCAGGAAAAGAGTGTGCGGAGTTCTCCTGACGCAGAAAGAGTGGCATAGAGAGTGTGGAATGAACTGACCACAACTCCCATTCCAATTCCACTGTGCTGCTGAGGTGAGAGGAGGTAAGGAATTTTCAGAAGGGAAATTGTGTTCGGAAAGAAGTGAGGGTGGGAGGAGGCTGTTTTTAAGATTTGGTTTCTCATTACCCTACCCTGATGTGTTTGATAATAAACTAATTTCCCAGTCTGTTTTGCTCATGATGGTAATTGGTGAGTGATCTCTCCCTGTCCTTATCTCAAACCAGAGCCTTTTGTTGTATTTCCTCTCCCCCAACCTGCTGAGAAGGGAAATGGGCACATGGCATTCAGCCAAGGTCAACCCACTATAGCCTATCAGAGCAGACCCTCAGTTGACAGACGTTTCGATGATTCTGAGGAGTGAAGTTTTAGATTTAAGAATATAGGTCCCGCTAAAGTCTCACTTAAAGCATCTTAATCCTCTGGGGTCTAGAACAGACACCCCAAAACACACAAACCATGTAGCTGACATTTGCCTTGGAAATAAGTAAGAGAAGCATAAAAGAAAGGAAACTTGAAATAATGCCAGCTACCTGCTTTGAACATTAAGATAAAGGAAATGCAAACATCACTGTTGAGCTTTTATATTTTATTTAAAAGTTTCATTCAATTATCTCTCTTAGAATGTTGGAGTGAAAAAAGTAAACGTAGGAGTAAAAAAAATAAAAGGGAAAAATTAAATTTATATACCCAGAGTCTAAATCAGAAGCATCTAGTTACTGCTAGATACTAAACCTACTGTACAACTTGTAGGTTTAGTGTGTTTAAAAGGCAACTAGATGCCCAACTGCACTCAATTAAATGTGCTTGTAGAGATATAAATACAGATACATTTGTCAGAATTTGCATTTTCTTAACTATGGAGTTGTCACTTCAATTACTTTTGACACCTATTTAGCCACAAGAGAGGACTGCTTTCTCTAGGTGTTATATTATCTGTCAGCCACCATCATTATGGAGAGAAGATCAGTAGAAGCAGCACAGCTGCCCCACCAACTGAGCAGCAGTATCACAGTATCACACAGTATCACAGTATTAGCAAGGTTGGAAGAGACCTTGGAGATCATCGAGTCCAACATGTAACCCAACACCAACCCATTGTCTAAACCATGGCACTAATTGCTTCATTCATCCTACTCTTAAACACCTCCACGGATGGCGACTCCACCATCTCCCTGGGCAGTCCATTCTAATGAGCAATCACTCTCTCTGTGAAAAATCTCTTCCTAACATTCAGTCTAAACCTCCCCTGGCGTACCTTAAGGCTATGTCCTCTCATTCTGGTGTCGTCAACCTGAGAGAAGAGATCCTCACCCACCTGGTGGCAACCTCCCTGCAGGTAGTTGTAAAAAGAAATTAGGTCGCCTCTGAGCCTCCTCTTCTCCAGGCTGAACAACCCCAGTTCCTGTAGCCGCTCCCCATAGGCCTTGTCTTCCAGTCTTTTCACCATCCTTGTCGCCCTTCTCTGGACCCTCTCGAGCAGCTTAACATCCTTCTTAAACTGGGGAGACCAAAACTACACACTACTCAAGATGTGGTCTGACCAGCACCAAGTACAGGGAAGGATAACTTCCCTAGTCTGTACTTAATACAGGCCAGGATGCCATTGGCCTTCTTAGCCACTGTATGTTAATTAAGTCTCTGGATTCCCTGCTTCTTCAAAGTAAATACAATAATTACCAAACACTTATTTCTGCCTTAGTCATGCCCCAGCCACAGCTGAAATGTAAGGCTCAAGTAAAAACATTCACTTCACAAAACCCGTTTCTGGATCACCCAGACAGCATCCCCCCAGTTCACATTCAGTGATGATCAGAGGACCATCTTTTTAGATACAAACGATTTAGGCAGGGCATATCAAGAAATCAAGAACCTGAGGAAAGCCAGCATACTGCCGTAATGAACAGGTGTATGACAATAAATGTCAGTCACACCAGAACTAAATAATGACCAAAGAAGGAAATTCAGATAAATGTAATGGAGTAGAAAATAATACCACAGGTATAGTAATATCTTTGTGATCAGGTGGAATATTATGTCCATTCCAGGGCTACGATAGTATGACATTCATGGGCAGGTGTCCTGGTTTGAGTGTTGGGTTTTTTGCCCAGTAGCTGGGGCGGCAAACGAGCGGAGCAAACATCAGGCAGCTGCTGCGTGGGCCTCCTCCGCTGCCAAGGTCAGGAGCAGATAGAAGTGCCTCTGTGATAACATATTTAAGTGTCGTGGTTTGACCCTGGCTGGATGCCAGAGACCCACGCCAACTCTTGGGGAAAAAAAAAGTGGAAACAACAAAGAATACGGCTGGAGCAGATCCTGTGAGAGGTTGAGCAGCTATGAAGGCACCACAGCCAGGCCAGCCGGAGGAGGAGTAGGAAGGGTTCCAGGCATCTCACTGCTTCTTGTAGAATGGACCATAGTGAAGCAGACTGTCTGCCTGCAAACCTATGGAATAGAGAGAGACCAGAGATGCAGAATCCACCTGCAGCCATGCTGAAGATGGAGGATCACGCTGGAAAGCTGCAGATATTTTAGAGCCCAGAAACACTTGGCTGGAGCGGAGCTTGGCAGAGATGGCAGAGATCCTTTGGACAGATGCTTTGTGACAGAATCATACTCTGGTAGGATCTGATCTATGTATTTTGGACTTGTATTATGGGCTCATAAAATGAAGCAGTGCAGCCAGTGCTTAAAAGACTGCATCCTGTGCTGTGACTCGTTGGCAATTGAGAATGGAAGAGAGGTCGCCCTGGATCCGGACTGAGAGAGAGAGGACTTTATGAAAGGCAGAGAGATGGTTTCCTATCCTAAAACTGGTCTGAAAATACCAACTTGCCTGGCTTTTCCCCTACCCCTGTTCCCCATTTTTTCTCCAGGAGGAAAAAAGGGAACATAATACCTGTTGTAAGAAGAAGGAGGGGTGCGGGGGAGAAGGTTGATTTTAATATGATGCTTCTCACGTTAAGCTCTGATCTTGTTAGAAATAAATAAATCCTTCATATTCCCCACTTGTAGCTTGTCTTGTTTTGCCTGTGATAAACATTTTTCAGGTTTTTTTCCTTTTTTTCCCTTCCTCCTGTTAAAAAGTGGGGGGGAGGGGGAGAAAATGAAGTGAGGGAGAGGTTGTGGATGAATCTCTGGCATCCAGCCAGGGTCAAACCACGACAGCAGGAAAATAAAATGCTGAGAAAATTATATTTGTACAATAAGTAAATAATTTTAGAAAAGAGTGATTTTAGGTAAGAGATGAATAACATGGGTGCATTGTGAGAAGGACCCAGATGCTTGTTTTGCTTCACGCTACCTAGAGAACAGCTCCGGAATTTTCTGCATTTTCTGAAGGCACTGCACTGAGAGGAAACACTTGATTTCACACGATGCATAAATGAACTCCTCATCAAAAATCAGCATTATACCCATGAGGTTTATAAGACTCCAAATACATGTTGATATGGCTAATGAAAAACGTCATTGTTGCTGAACATAATTTCACCTAAAAAAAAAAAAATAATAAACCCGTTCATGCTTCAGGGAAGAAGACAAACACTAACAAGCAGAAGCCACAGAGAAACTTTCTTTACTATATAAGGACAGAAACTAGAATACGAATTTTTACAACTTTGAGAAATACAGGTTATTAACCCATACACAACATTGCTCTAAGTTCCTACTTAAATACAAGTGTTGGGAAAGACATTTTATTTAAAGAAAATACATAAGCAGATAATCATTCTTCAGCATATCAGAGTACCCCTGAAACTCCCAGATCTAATGTATGATGAGGATTCAGCAGTGTTTGAGCAGTGGCCTTACCCTACCAACAGGTGGAAAGAGCTCTGGTGCTGGAAGGAGGAAATTATGTTCGGATCAGTTCAGTTTGCATTGCCAGTATTTGCATTGGCTTCAGGTCGAGGATTTGCAGAATTACATATATCTAAAAGATATTTAGAAAAAGCTGTGGCTGGTTTTTTGGGTTTTGTTTGTTTTTAAATATTGCTGTCATGTTTTATTAGCTCTGCCAAGCCTCAGCTAGAGGAATTAGCCAGACATTTGGCATAAGGAAGTAAGTGGATTGAAATGTGCCTAAAACTTTCTTCCCAAAAGTCACCAAGCCCGCATTGCTAATGATAATCTTTTTTTCCAAATGCTCAATTGTCACAAAAAGCATAAAGGAAAATGGGATGTGGTAGATAAAATGCATGTTTCTTACAACAAAAAAAAATTCTACTATGTTTATTTTTTATATTTTTAAATTTCTGTATTGCTTTCTTACAATGTCATCTATCAAAGATTTTTAATTGTTACTTTGAAATAAAAATGCCAAGTTGTTTTTCTGAGTGGATAAAACCTAACAAACTCTTTATCAATAATTTAAATTTCAAATTGAAGTCATTTCAATAGTGTAATATATGCTCTGTTTTAAATTTTAAAAAGAAATTTTCAGTACAATTCAATTCCATATTTGAGAGTTCAAAGTATTTCAAGACAGAATTTAAGCTAGAAATTTCATTACCAAGGTCTGTCATCCCTTCAGTGTTCATTGCACTTTTACATTCTCTACAAAGTAACCCCGAACAAATCACATAATCATAGAATAGTTTGGGTTGGAATGGACCATTAATGGTCATCTAGTCCAAAGCTCAAGATAGCCACACAATGGAAAATATTATGCCTTCATAAAGTCCTAGACCAGTCCTTAACGACACTTGTGACTTGATTCTCACAAGACTGATTGTCCTCTCCAGGCCAATGTGTGGGACAGTCCTAAAGCTGTGCACGCAGATATGACAATGGCAGAATCTACTTGTGCATCAGACTGCTCTTTGTTACATATGGACTCATTTACTACTTTGGAGAAAAGGATTTTGTATGTATTCCTGTGGTTCTGGAGTAAAATTTTCAACAATTTTCTCCTGAAAAGGACAATGCGAAACTCTGATACATAAAGAACACCTTTTTAAACAAAAATTGCATAGAATTCACCCTAAGTGCCCATCACCACAGTTACAATACTCACCCCTAGAGCCATCACCACAGTTAAAATGTACTTTTCACAAAATCTTATTCTATTACATTTAAACTACAACTATTAGCACTTGTTTTGCCAGTGGCCCTTTCCAGTTATATTCCTTATCATAAATTTCTCATACCTCTACAGATCGAAACCATCCTCTGCTACCAAATGTCATGGTTTGACCCTGGCTGGATGCCAGAGATTCACCCACAACCTCTCCTGGAGGGAAAAAACTGAAAAAATAAAACTGGTCACAGGTAAAAAAGCAAAGCAAACTACAAGTAAAGAATATAAAGAATTAATTTATTAACTAACAAGATCAGAACTTATGTGAGAAGCGTCATTTAAAAGGCAACNGTTCCGGCACACTACATTTTGCTACTAAGTTTTTTTTTCTTCTGTCCCAAATATGTTTATTAACAGAGGCAATCCTATCTCTGCAACCTTGAATCACTGGCAGTGACTAAGGCCCAGGCAAGAGCTGAGCTGTTAACCTCCCTGCTGCCAGGGGAGCAAAAAAACCCAAACCAGGACAATAGGTCTTTGGAATAACTGAAAATTAATAATTAGCATGCTTTAAATGTACTGATACTTTTGCTTTTATTTCTTCTGCTTCCCTCTGTTCAGTTTTTATTCTTTTTGAATTAAAGTATGTTAGTTATGAAATTGTCACTTTTGGAAAACTTAGAGGTTTCTTTTTCTATCTAAAATTTTTATGACTCAATAACTCCTTGAACTTCCTTTCTAGTTACCTTCAAAGATTTTTTTTACCAGGACTGAGCTGAATATATGTTTTGGGACATGCCAGTATTTTCTTTCTTTCTACACGAAGGATGTGATTTTAAAGCAATTCCACTTGTTATCATTTGTGGGTTACATGTTTTTCTCTGTTCCAACCTTCTTGCGATTGTCTGTATTTGCGAAAGAAATGTGTACTTGTTTCATTGTCACCCTATGTTTGGATGCTTTTTTCTTTTCACTTTTTTAAAATAGCTTCCCCAAATCAATTTTCTTCAATGTTTTCTCAGCATGTGAATGAGATTAAAACTCTAAATTGCTTTTCATTTATATTAACATCTTCTTTTCTCTGTTGTCAATGAGTGTGCTTCAATCTCAGAAACTAATCTCCCATATTTTCATTTGCTTTGCACCTAATTTCACATGCAGTTCTGGTGGCCTCTGGATTGTTTCAGAATAAACCAGAAGTTTCCTGCAACACTACAAATCACATGAAGTTTTTCCTTTGCTTGCTCAAGGGTGATTATCAGAATATTCTTGGTGATCTGCATGTCAGGTTATTAAGACCCTTATTTGCTCATTGAAAAGATATGGAAAAGTAAAAATTTCTCTAGCAGCCTTTTAAATGGCAGATACATTCTTCAAATGAGCCATTTGTCTTTCAATGAGAATATACATCTTTGGCAAGCCTATTCAGAGTTTCTCTTCTGAGCTGGGTACTGATTTTTCATAGTTATTTTTATGTTTTGCCATGATGTGGTAATGACATGAAGCTTATTTTGCCTACTTTCCTTGAAAGTGTGAAACACCTTTTTTTTTCTTTGTTCCTCACATTTAATGTTATCATTTTAATATTGAGTGAATGCATTCACTTTTATACTAACCACATTTTTACGTCAGTACACTATGTAATGTTGTACAGTGACACGTGTTTTAGGAACATAGAAAGACAGAAATAGAAGTTGGTTGGGTTGACTTGTTCTTCCAGGCCCACATCCTGCCTCTCACAGAACACAGACTTTAATGAATATTTCTTAAGGAACTAAGTGTAGGAATATTCACAGTGGATAATTATGAAAAACCTTTCCCACACTGAGAAGTCTGTTTCATGAGTGAATAAGTTAGTTTGTGACTAGAGACACAATGATTTTATAAATTAAAAGTTCACAGGTTATTCCAAGTTGGAAGGGGCACGAAGGATCATCTAGTCAAAATCCAAAGCGAACGCCCACCCAGGGATCGAACCCACAAGCGTGGAACCATGGGCACCACACTGCATCCATCCAAGCCTCCCATCAGTTAGTCCGTGTCACTGAGCTCCTCATTCAGTCTTTTTTAAACACCTCCAGGGATGGTGACTCCACCACCTCCCTGGGCAGACCATTCCAATAACAGATCACTCTCTCTGTGAAAAACCTCTTCCTAATATTCAGTCTAAACCTCCCCTGGCACAGCTTGAGGCCATGTTCTCTTGTTCTGGTGCTGGCAGCCTGAGAGAAGAGATTTATACCCACCCGACTACAACCTCCCTTCAAGTAGTTGTAGACAGCGATGAGATCACCCCTGGGCCTCCTCTTCTCCAGGCTGAACAGCCCCAGCTCCTGCAGTTGCTCTCCACAGGACTTGTTCTCCAGTTCTTTCACCATCCTTGATGGTCTACTCTGGACCTTCTCGAGTATTTCAACATCCTTCTTAAANATTGAACAGTGCCGAGCCAAGCACTGATCCCTGCAGGACTCCACTAGTGACTGGCTGCCAGCTGGATGTGACACCGTTTACCTATACTATCTGGGCTCGTCCATCCAACCAGTTCCTAACCCAACACAGAATGCTCCTATCCAACCCACGCTCTGAGAGTTTCTCCTGAAGACTAACATGGGAAACCATCTCAAAGACTTTGCTAAGGTTCAAGTACACAGCATCCATAGCCTTTACTTACTATATTTACTGCTGGATGCACAGCAAAGACGTTTAGGGCCTCTGCTATCTGAGATGGCCAAACCATCACAGAAATGGTGCCTGTTCTCCTTGTACATAAATGATGCCAACATTGAGCTAAAACTGAGAGCTTAGTGGCAATGAGTTCAGCTACTAAGTTTTGAGTATTTTCTACTCCACTAAGGTTATGTTGGTGGACTTTCAGCTTTATTGAAGACTTGGTTTTTCTTGTTAGGAACAAATGTAACTGTAAAGAAAAAATATCTGCATCTTTTTCATATAGCAGTCAGTATTTTATATAGACTTGTCATATCAATTTAAATTCATCTCTTTCTGAAGTGAGACCATCACAATCTTTGCAATCTCTCATCACAGAAATTATCCCATGATCTTAGTAATTTTCTTTACCTATTTCTATATCTCCTTTATCTTTTTTTCCAATAGATTGACCAGGATTGAGCACATACTGTAGCTAGGGCACATCACTGGTATTATAATACTGTCAGACAGACTGTCGCATCCTTTTACATTATAATATCTTATTTGTTGCTTTGAGGATTTTTTTGACCACTGTTGCACAGACCTCAATTTCACAGCATTTATAGTAAATTAGGAAAACAGGACTTGTCTGAATTGTACAAATAGGTGCTTAGGATCTGCAGAATCACCTTAAAGACAATACAGTATTTCATGTCAGTATGTTGCTCACTCAACTCTCTGGCATTTCCTGCACTTTCATTTACTTTAGGACTTATTTTAAAATTTGTTATTTTGTTCTTCTCCTTCATGTCAAAACCCAGCTCCATATAATTATGTAATATGTAAAAAAAAAAATGTAACTATGTAAACTTATTCTGAGTTTAATTTTAGTGGTTCTGGTGTGAAAACCTGATGCTATCCAGACACTTAGCAGCTTGCCAGACTCTGTCAACCTGATATATATCAGACTCTGTCAACTTGTTGTATACCTAGAGGGATAGCCTGGAATTATACAAAGATATAGGTGACAGTGCCAGGAAGGGCATCCGACTTTCATGTCACTCTGGTTCAAAAAATAAGGCCCAAAGAAGAGACAAGAATGATTGATAGAATTTCTAATCCCTTCTTCTCTGTTAGTTTTAAGACTTATGGAGGTAGAGGGGGTCAGTCTTGTGGTTTTATGATGACATTTCTGAACCAGTTCAATGAGCACTCTTCGATTTCGTTTTGCCACAAGTTATAATAGAAACCGAAGCAGCACTGCTGGTGCTCCATGCTCTCTGATGCTATTGATATCGCATTCTAAGTATCCTTTTGTTGACTCTGTTAATCAAAGACAGCCAGAGACTAGATATGAAAAAATAAAAGCCCTTTTTTCTCTGGTTTTAAGGATAACCAAGTGTTAAATGTGAAAACAATTCTGCTATTTTTTTCTTTCAGTCAGGATTAAAATTCAAGTGAAAGAATTAACCTCTTTGTCTCTACACTCCACAGAGATTTTTATTATTCAGATTTATTCATTAGAAGACTTGCTATTCATGTTTGCACCATTTGCTTTCATTAAATGTTTGGCATTATATGTCTTCCTATTGCATTGCTCACTAAAAAATAAAAGTCTGAGTGCCATGATATAAAAGTCATATAGCCTGAACAATATAAATGGAATATTCTTTTACTAGAAAATAGCAGGTAGTAAACACTAGCAGGAAAATATAACTTAAAAAAGTACTGAAGATATTTATAGTCACTGAAGTGTAAATTTCTTCTTATGGAAACACATATGCTACACTTGCATCATAATTTGTATTTTGAAACACTGCAATTAATTCCTTTTTCATTCATTAAACACATTTACAAAACTCACAGTTGGTTCAAAGATACAAGTGTACTCTTCTTGTTTCACAGGTAACAGAATAAATGCAGTTCCCAGTATATGTAGTACCCACCTATTCAATGCTTATATGAACACATTAAAAAAATTCATGGAAAACAGTTGTTAGTGAAAAAAGTCCACTAGCTGTTGTTTCCTCAGCATGAAACTAATTCTCAAAAAGTCACTTAAAGGTTTGTTATTCATTTCATTTGGATTTGAATTTCAATTTCTGCCTGGCAAGGTGGCTCTCTTGTACCAGACTCACTGGCTTTTCCTGGCTGGCCACAGCAATTTGTCAATCCAT